>JAZHYW010014437.1:0-116484 GCA_037355805.1 Ixodes ricinus | reverse complement strand
ATTCAAAATATCACAAACAAACAAAAGACTAGGGTGTTAATGAACGCGGGCAAACAGGACGCTAGGTGGTGACGAGAGAGGAAATGGCAGATCTGAAATTGTTGCATTCTGTGATGCTCACAATAAGTTCCGGGAGGTTGTTCCAATCAGTAATAGCCAATTGTAGGGGAGAAAATTTGAAGAGGTTAGTCCTAGGCGTAGTCAGTTGAATTTTGAGTGGGTGGTCAGTGCGGGGGAGATGTGGGTGGCCGGTGGGCAGTATTCATCTTTTTTTAAAGGAAAATTATAATATATTTTGTGCAGGTGGGTAAGACGTGATACTTTTCGCCTGTGTTTTAAAAGAGGGAGGTTTAATTTTGCTTTCATATCGGTAACACTTGTAGGCTGATAATTGCGGAGAATGAAACGTGTAGCCCGGTTCTGAACAGCTTCCAATTTTTCTTCCAAATACAACTGATGGGGGTTCCAGACAATGGATGCATACTCGAGTTGAGGACGGATGAGAGAATTGTATGCGATGAGTTTTGTTTCTTGCGTGGCCTTATAAAGATGGCGCTTTAAAAATCCCAAACTTCTATTTGCTTTCGCTGATATGTAGTTTATATGAGGCTCCCATGATAAGTTATGGTTAAAGTTGATGCCAAGATACTTGTAAGATGTTACTTTTTCAATTGGTATGCTAGAAAGTGAATAGTCTATCTGAGTAATGTTTTTTTAGTAGTGAAGTTAAGAAATTTTGTTTTGTTAACATTGATCTCCATTTGCCACTCTCGACACCACGCTTGAATTTGTGACAAGTCATTTTGCAAAAGGGTACAGTCAGTTACACTCATTATTTTTCTATAAATCACGCAGTCGTCCGCATACAATCTAATAGTGGAATTCAGAAGATCCGGCAGGTCATTTATGTAAATTAGAAACAACAATGGACCCAGCACGGTTCCCTGCGGTACTCCCGATTTAACAAGTTTTTGTGACGAACGATTGCTGTCTATAATAACGTTATGTGTTCTGTTTGAAAGGAAGTTTTCAATCCAGTTTATAATGGACGTTTCTACTTTAAGTGCTTTTAATTTTTGGATAAGACGGCAATGTGGGACTTTATCGAACGCTTTTTTAAAATCAATGAAGATAGCATGAGTTTCATGTTTTTTATGGAGGTTATGGTGGATATCCGTTAAAAATTCAAAAAGCTGAGATTCACAGGAGTACGACCGCCGAAAACCGTGCTGGTTTGTAAAGAGTATATTATTAACACATAAATAATTTATTACATTAGAATAAACAACATGTTCTATCAATTTACTTACAACAGAGGTTAGAGATATGGGTCTGAAATTGGTAGGGACATCTTTGGCGCCATCTTTAAAAATCGGGACAACCATCGCAGATTTCCAGTCGGCCGGAACAACACCAGAGTCCAGGGATTTTTGAAATATGCGGGATAAGAGCACACTAGATATGTCACTTGTAATCTTGAGCAACTTTGTAGTTATAAGGTCAGGACCGGGAGCCGAGTTTGATGGTAAATTTGATATTAATTTTGAAATTCCGTCATTTGTTACAATGATCTGATCCATTTGGGTGGTTATAAGATATTCTGGGCAGTAAGAGGGTAATGGAAAAACTTCATCAGTGAACACTTCACTAAAGAAAGCACAAAACAGTTCACAGGTCTCGGCGGTCGGTAAACTTTTTCCAGAGGCGTCAGTCAAGCTGACCGAGTCCTTTACTTGCTTTGGATTCACAGCGGACCAAAACTTTTTGGGGTTCGTTTTCATTATATTACAAAGATCATGGTTAAAAAACTTATCTTTCGCATTTTTTATTTCATATTTGCTAGTTAAATAACACTCCTTGTATTTTAACCATGAAATAGCAGTCTGAGACGCCTTTGCGGCACGAAAGAGCCTATTCTTTTTATTTAGCAACCTCTTCAAACGTGCTGAAAACCACGGGTTCGAAAACGACGTGTGAATGGTTAGTTTCGGAATAAATTTGTCACACAACTCAAGCAATTTACATTTAAACAAAATCCAGTTTTCATTCAGAGACCTAGAGTCAAATTCCTCTAAAAACCAAGCTGAAAATAGCGAAAAGTTTTGGTTAATAGCGTCGAGGTTTGCCCTAGAGTAACTGGAAATTGTTTTTGCCCGAAGAGGTTGCTCACATGATGGAATTAAAAGTTCAACATTAATAGATATGTGGTCACTTAATGGTTCCATATACACAGTATTTGCAACTAGATTGGGTTTTGAAATAAAAAAAGGTCAAGCATGGCTTCACCACGACTGGGTTTATTAACTATTTGAGAAAGCGCAAAAGAGTATATAACGTCAACAAAATCCCGAGACTGTTTTGGAAGGTTCTGCCACGATAAAAATGGTATTTTATCAGACAGAATGGACCACTTAATTTCAGGGTAGTTGAAATCACCAGAAATAACAAGTACATCATTTGGGTATAAAAGAATAAGAGACTCGAGAAAATCATGAAGTAGCGGAGCAAAATCCAGAACACTTGGGGGCTTATAGCAAGCAACTACAATGATAAACATGGTAGGCATTTTTATTCTAACCCAAACAGCTTCAAAGGTTGGAACAGTATCGGAACAATCAATGCGGTATGTCTTTTTGACTGCTACAAGCACACCTCCTCCCTTTCGGCCTGCTCTGTCATTACGAAAAATAAAATGTGAGGGGTGTATGGTTAGTTCCGAGTTTGAGATATCATCTGTGAGCCAAGTTTCTGTTAAAATGATAACGTCGGCTGAGCATGACTGGACTGCCGACAGAAGGTCGTCCTGCTTTGCATAAACACTTCTAGTGTTGGCAACGAAAAAATTTAGACTTGAAACGGGGCGAGGGCAGCTTTCAGGGGAGGAGGAACGCGGTGGATGATTGTGGGATTGCTATGCAGGGAGTGGTTTCACTGAGTTAGATAGTTTATCGTAAATGTACTTTAAGTTCCCCATTATCAACTTGTCATGCCGAAGCTTAAAATCTTGCCCCTTAGATTTTGCAAACGTGACAAGTTCTTTTCTTGCATTACGGACATCGATTGAATAATCATCACTTAACCGGAAATTAGTTCCCTTTAGTTTAAACGCCTTTGACAAGATCAGCTCTTTTTCTTTGTAGGAGTTGAATTTTACAATGAGAGGCCTCGGAGACGCCCGGTTTTCACGAAAAGAGCCAAGCCTGTGAGCACGCTCGATAGCAGCAGGGAGAATAGTGACGCCAAGCAATTCGTTGCAAAAGGCAATAACGCTTTCCTCAGATTTTGCCCATGTTTCACCGCGAACGTCAGGAAGGTTGAAAAACAAAAGATTCTTACGTCTAGACTGGTTTTCTAGGTTTTCACATTTCTGCATTACACGTTCAAGGTCTGCACTGGCTCGTGCATTCATTGTGGAAATTGAAGCGACTTCATCTTTTATCACTTTTAAGGCAGAGACATCTCGGTCAATAGCGTTCATCTGCGTCCTCAAGTCCCCAAGAACTTTGTCAGTTTCTTTTTGCTTTTCTTGTAATGACTTTATCTCATTTAAAATTGCAGCTTGACCTGCAGAAAGGCTGTTTAACGAGGCGAGAATCTGAGGAAGCGGGGAGATGTCCTCAGAAACAAGGGTATCCGGGCCGGGATTAGTTTCAATATCCCCAGACAGTAGAAGCAAGTTTGCTACAAAATCAGCGATAGATGACATTTTCGCAGCACACTGAGATAAATTACGCCAGATAAGAATCAAACGTTTGTACACGTCGGGAGGGCACGACACCGCAATCACACAGACATTGTTATCTCGGTAAGACGTCGAAAAAACACCAACCTGAGAAGTAACAGGGTATAAGTGACGCATCCTAGTTTCGGTGCCGTGCCCAAGTAGCTCCGATGAGTGCAGCCGGTTTTGTAGTCTCGCCACGCCCACTTCGTCAGGTGATACCGGCAAGTGTTGCCAGTTGAACTTTACAGAGTCCGCCAGAGTTGACGAAGACGGTGCCAATCCACAGCACTGCCAAGTCGACGGGGAAAAGCGGTGGTGTACCGCGGCGGGTCCGGTTAGGACATCGTGCGCGGTAAAAATCGGCGAGGCCAGCAGCACGGTGAGGATGACACTGGCAGCAGCGACCTGAGAAGTAACAGGGTATAAGTGACGCATCCTAGTTTCAGGGCCGTTCCCCTGACCAACTTGACCCACAAGTTCCTGCTGGGCCTGGGGAAACCCTACATGGTCATACGTAACATCGACGTGTCCGACCGTCTCGTCGATTGTTTGTAAAAGTTCTTATGTTGCAACGGTCTGAAAAATTAATTTTTTAGATACTTATGCATAGAGCCCTGCATATCCACGGATTACTCGCGGATCATCCGCGGATATCCGCAGTAAACTGGCGGATGCGGACAAAAATTAATCAGATCTGGCTGATTGCGGATCGGGTGCGGATGCCTGGGGCTGAGGATGCGGATCGGATGCGGATATCTGCAGCTCCGGATCCATATTTTTGCCGAGGCGGCCGCACTGAGTGGAGTGAATAAGTGATACTATGAAGTGAATCATCGAATGTATTGCGGGAGCAAACTACTCTTAGATAAAAGGTGTCAATCGACAAGAAAATTGTCCTTTACGTCAAGAAAGATTTTATTTTCACGAAAAGGTCGCTTTAGATCGTTTTATTTCGACAAAAATGCTGTCACTAAAAAAGTAAAGAATGCAGGAGCATCAGTCATCACGTGAAAGCGTGTTCTTGTTTGGCCGGGAAGGAGCGGAAAACGATTTCTGGTAAAGAAAAACCAAAACGTACAAGCCATAAGAAAGTAGAAGCCTACAAGTAGATCGAGGAGATTGAATTCGATCCTCAGGAGTGTGGAACTTGTGCCAGCACCAGTTTACGCACGTTATTCTTGTAGCGCAGTTTGTGCATGCCACCCCAGCATCAAGTGCACCAACGGAGAGAGACCTCTCATTTGCGGGTATTAATTTAAAAGAGACGAACTAGTCTAAATCCGTTCATGTTGACGATATTCTGTTTCTTCTACACAGCAACCTCGACAAGTCAAACGTTGCGTGTGCGTGCGTTTTTTTTCTCGATAGTTGGCACTGAGTTGTTTTTAAGTATGTGGTTCAGGGCATGCAGTTGAGGGTTCCTGTTTAAAACTAAAACCGCTAGGAGACGCGGCCATTATTGAATATTGTGATATTTTCCCAGTGGTATGTATGCGCGGATTATCACCTATACGCGAGCACTTTGCTGTGGCGAGTGAGCACCTTTCCTCTACCACTTTCATAGTTTGGCCAAAATAAAATGACAATATTTTTAGTCTGTCCTTCGTTAATTTTCATGTTTATAAAATATGCGTGTGCTCGAAATGGGGGTCAAAAAGCAAAAATGAAAATAAATATTATACAATTTCTTTCGTCTTGAGTGCATCTTCTGGACAGAGTGTCAGTGTAACGAACTCCTAAGACGATCTCATAACTACGATCATCTTTCCAGCGATGCGAAGTGGTATCTCTGGAAGGATGATCGCTTATTAATTATAAATACGATAAAACAAAACTCGATAAAATGATATGAATGCGCCGATTGAGGGTCGGATGCGGTTCCGAATTTTGCCGATGCGCTTCGGATGTGGATACGAAGTCTGCGGGATGCGCATCGGACGCGAATGATCAAACTGTTTTCCGCGCAGGGCTCTACCTATGTAGGCCTCTGTCCGCTGCACACACACACACACACACACACACACGCACAAACACACGCACATAAGCTTATGTAACAAGGGAGGACGGCAGAAACGTTAATGTGGTGGGCTAATGCAACGCGTAAATTATTTCACAAAATATATGAAATAAAAGAAAAGAAAAGAGTGCGCCGGCTTCGCTTTTACGAAAGCCCGCTGGAAATATGGCTAATCGCTTATTTATGCGGCGCGGCGGCTTTTGCGAAATCAAGCGAAGAGTGCGCGGAAACTCGGCAAGCTCTGCGCATGAATCAAAGATCAGAAGCAGGCGGCGCGTTCGGAACGCCTCGAGGCACTCTGTCCCGCATCAACCTGTCCGAAAGACGGCAAGAGCGAGCGGAGGAATTTGATTGCTGCTGTCGCTGCACAATCCTTCGTGCAGCCGCTTTCTACAGTGAGGCGCTCGCGCCTGTATATCCCACCTCTGCGGTTCACGTAACGATGTGTGAGAGCGTATATAGGCCTACTCACACAAACAGCAAAGAGCTAGCTCAGCGCTATTCGCTAGAAATAGCGCGAGCCTTGCTTTTAATCGCACCGTCTATTTCTAAGGCTCCTAAACTATAGTTACTCTATGGAACGCTGCGAGATTCAGAAAATCTCCCAAATGCCAGATGCGTACGTGCTCCAGTCCAGACAAAACGAAGTTATCGAACCGGCGATTCTCACATTGATGGATATTGCGCCAAAGTGGGACTGGTATAGTCGAGCGCTTGTAAAATTTCAGCATTGTGGAATCGCGAAAATATATCGTTAAACCTGTGAAAAAAATATTATCTTTAAATAAATGTATGTAGGACAGAAAACAGACGTTTTGAAAAAGCTCTACTTGCCTACTCATTTTTGTTCTCCACAACTAACAATTAAAAAAATTGCTCCCGCAAAACATTACATGATGCTCTGCATAGTATCACTCACTTATTCACTCTACACTCTGCAGTCTTACACGTTTATAAAAAAACCACCTCGGCAAAAAAAAAAAAGTTGAGAACCGGAGTTGCGGATACGCGCACCCGATCCGAACTCCGCGAAATCCGATTCATTTTTATCCGCATCCGCTAGTCGACTGCGGATATCCGCGGATGATCCGTGGGTCATCCGCGGACACGCGGGGCTCTATACATACATGTATACTTCGATCATGTCTGCATACAGCTTTCGAATGCCCATGGTGGCGGTACCGTCCTACAGGTAAGAAACACGCCTAAACAATGTCCGCAGGCTGTCTTTTGAGCGATGTATAAGCAGTGAGACCGCAGCTTTATGGGGTTGCGGCTAAGCATATATTGGCACGGACAGTAATTACTGCCTTCTTGATCCTTTTCTAAATTAACGATCGTTTTTTTCATACTTAAAATACAAGCTGCTTTATTTTAATCTGCGAATGTGAAGGTTTACAAACACGGTATCACAAATCATTATCCTCCCTGGTTTTTTTCCACGAACTGAAACATACAACGAGGAAAAAACTACGTTATCACTGGCATTAGAAGCAGACTAATAATCTGTTGCGGTACGAAAAGTTTTAGGTCGGAGCGCACTTTTTGCGAAGCGTGTTTTATCGTCGTGACAACAAGAACCACACTCAAAGCGTTGAATCAGGCCTAAAGAAAAATACGCAAAGTTTTTGGAAATATACGAGCAACTTTTCGAATAAAAATGAAAGCCGTTTACAACTCCCTGTAACGCCGAATTAGAGCGCAGCTCTTGAGGAGGAGGGAAGGCACGGGGGGGGGTCACATGACCTCGGGGGGGGGGGTCACGTGACTTCGGGGGTCACGTGACCAGGGGTCACGTGACCTCGGGGGGAGGTCACGTGGCTGGGGGTCACGTGACCTCGGGGGGTCACTGGACCTCGGGGTCACGTGACCTGGGGGTCACGTGACCTCGAGGGAAGGTCATGTGGCCTGCGGGTCACGTGACCTGGGGGTCACGTGACCTCACGGTTACGCCGATGGCGACGGCGACGGCGACGCCGACGCCGCGCAAGCCGAAAACAGGCGCCTAAGAGCAGCGCTCTAAAAGGGAGACGGCACAGTAAATAACACTACCTAACGGTTCGGAACATAACTATAACAAGTCCAAGCGACGTCTATCGAGCGTTTCCAGATTTCTTTTCCACTGCTTTCATTCCCCGGGAAGTACGTCTCAAACTTGCACATTGCGGACCAGAGAAGCGTATACTCATCAATTCCCAGCTCAACATTGACGACTTTTTTTTCGGTGATTCGGGCGTTACCACCAATGAAGTCGGCTGAAGCCGACGAAATTTCTTCGTTTATACTCAAAGGGTGCGTAAAAATATAAGTTAAAATCAGAGCTAACATGTCGCATGTTAGCTCTGATTTTAACTTTTATTTTTTATTGTCACTGAAAGATAGGATTTTTCGAACTGCATGGAAGTTTTCGCTAGTTATGTCAACACTCTCTGTCAGTAATTATCGTCCTATGTTCAATCCCTACCGTTGCCCGTTTTGATCCGGTAGTGTATCTCTACTGCGTGATGCTCGTTAAAGACCCCAGGCTAGTGGTTGTACAGCACCGGCTATATTGCTCATCTACAGCTGAACGACAAGTCGCCCGTTGAGGCAGACTAAGTTCAGGCAATATAAACATACACGCACCAAGTTACTTTTTTACTTATCGTCCGATTTCACTGGTCTGTTCGTTTGCAAAGGTGTTCGAAAAGGCCCCGAATTGTCATATTATGCGCCTTTTCTTTTTCAGACGTATAAACGATCAACAACATAGTTTTATGCCAAATCGTGCTGTGGAAACAAATTTAATTGCGTTTACGGAATTTGTCGGTACCAAACTAGGATCGAAGCAAAGTCAACGCAATTGACCCATGATTAGAAAAAAAAAAACATTTGACCTATAGTCGGTTACAAGTTAAAGGGCAACTCCGGCCAAAACTCAAAATGAAATAAATTATTGTATCGCTGTAGTGACGCAAAATACGACCCCAGCCAAAATATTACGTCCGTGGGACGCCGCATTCTCAACTAATGCCGATAATAAAAATGCGACCCGCCGCGAGCCGCTGCTCCTTAGCGGGCGGCCAGCGGGTTGCCGATCGCTAAAGCAACATTGGGCCGTGACGTCAGTATCGTTCTCTTTTTTTTCCTCCGGTCCGGGCGTTGCGCGGAGTGCGCTTCTTTGAGCCGCTACCACCGCTACTTTGGCTTGTTATTGGCGTTTTTAGCCGTTGCTTTTATCTGTAGCCCGTGTAGCTTCGGTATAGCCTTTTGTTTATTTGCTTCTGAGGACTCCAAGACTCGTTTTAGCGAGCAACTCGGTGCGCCCAAGACTGCCCAGCTGTTCCTCAAAAGATGCCGAGTGCAACTTGTAGCGCTGTGGGCTTCTCAAACAAACCGTTGCGCAACATGGAGGTGCTTTTTCACAAGTTTCCAACGGACCGGAAATTGGAGAACGTGTGGGTGAACGCTGTTCGACGAGTGGACTTTGTACTTCGGCTTTTACGCGCCCGAGGAAAAAAGAACGAAAAAACAGACGTGTACAGCCCAGCACACGTGTGTTCGGGCGCCGCGGCCCGCGCCGGAGAGCCTCAAAGCTTCGTGACTGGGACTGACCCGCAGCGCGAAAGCGAGAGGGCGCCCAGTACTGTACGTCACTGGCAGCGCGGCGTAGAGCAACGCCGCTCCATCCACGGAGCCCCGATGACAATTTAGGCCTAGCGACGAGTACGGAAGACCGCACACACGGCAACAGCCGCCGAGTACGGCACCAAACGAGTTCACTCGTTTTCCAGTTGCTAGCTTTGGGTATACAAGCGACGAGTACGACATAGCGCATGCATGGCGGCGGCCGCCGAGTACGGCACCGTACGAGTTCACGGGTTTTCCAGTCGCCAGCTTTTGGGTATACGCACTAACTCTTGCTACATATGCTGGATAACTACCACGTATACAGAATTAAAACAAAATCGGCTTACCTCCCATCTTTAGACGGCTAGCGCAACAGAGCTAGGTGCCGCTCGGCCTGCGTACTCGTTGAACGAGAACGATCCTGACGTCACGTTCACATAGCGGCTGATTTCCAGTGTTGCCGGGGCCTCGAGCGGCTAGCTTCGGTTTTGTAGGCCGCGCCCCAAAACAAAACTTTGAGGCGTCGATACCTTTAAAACTACGCACAATAACGAGAAAAAAATTACACCTTGCAATTCAGGGACGCTGACTGCACTAAAAACAGTCATAATCCCAAAATCGAAAGTATGGACCGGAGTTGCCCTTTAAGAAGGTAGGAGAAGCTCCTCCCACAAGCGTGGTGCGCCGGTTTCAAACCCCTCTGCAGTCGAAAGAAGAGTTCACTGGAAACGCTCCTTGTTCCGCTTCAATGGATAAATAATGGCCACAGAGTGGTGCCAACTTGTCTCCGACCCCCACTTTTTAAGAAAGCGACCTTTGTATTCATCGGAAAGGGAACCGAGCCCCTGAAAGCAGCCTTTGTATCCATCGGAGGAGGAAGCTAATCCCCGAAAGTTGTCTTCGTTTCCATCGGAGGGGGATGACTCTAATCTCCCTCTCGTGGCTTCCACAATGCTAAGTCAAAGTCGAAAGATAAAGCAACTATGTACAGAAAGGCAAGACCCTCCTCCGCGTTGGCCGCGACGTCACGGAAACGATGGGACGCTATTGGATGCGGAGGTGGCGGAGGGATATATGGTTCCTTTGAGGGGCATCTGCCGCTACCTTCTTGACTTGTAACCTACTATAGTAAGCTATTTATTGGAAGTTAAAAAAAAGAAACTTGCTTTCTTTATTATTTTGCGAATGGATTTAGAGTTATCTGCATGACCGATAAAATTCCGTTTCATACGGTGGAGTACAATCAACCACACACCTTTCCAGATCGGGCGTCCTGCAGGGTTCTAACCTATCGCTTCCGCTTTTTAACATATTCGTGAACAATATTTGCCCAAGCGTAAATCACTCGGAAATATTACAGTTCGCCGATGACGTTAAGCCTTTTCGAGCTATTGATGACATTTCTGAATGCGTTCGTTTTCTTGTGCAAAGGCAACAACTTGGGTCTGAGCCCGGCTAAAAGAAAAGTTATATCTTTTTCGAAAAAAAAAACAATTTTGTAACACCTTTGACTACACATTGAACATGTGATTGATTGAGCGCGTTTCAGTTGTACGTGATCTAGGAGTCTTCGTGGACAGTGAATTGAAATCCTCTAATCATGTGGCATATTTGAGCAATACATATGTTACCGTACTCTGGGCGTGATTACCAGAATGACGCGCAATTTCAGGGGATACTGTTACTCTTTGTGTCTGTACCGGTCCCTCATCCTGTTTCTACTGGATTTCTCCAGCGTCGCTTGGAATCCTTTAAACCAACAAACCCGAATGATCTTGAAAATACACAGAAGACGTTTGTTCGACTGCTTTATGGCCGTTATTTTTAGCAGGCGAATTTATTTCAGCCATGAGCGGTTGTTGAAGATCTTAAGCCTTCACCACCTTTCTGAAAGGAGGCAGGCACTGGACTTTTTATTTTTACGCAAATATCTCCACGGTTTGATCGATTGCCCCAAACTAACCTCATCCGTTTTCATTGCTGTACCTGGTAGAACTCTTCGCTCCCATCGTGTTATGGCTTCCTTTGAGTCAAAACAGCTTAAGACCCATTTAACGTATGTACTTAAATTTTTAGAGCCCTGGAGCGGATTACAGTTTGATCATTTTTCGCATTTGCTCCACATCCGCAGACTTTGTGTCCGCATCCGGACCGCATCCGTAATGTTCTTAAATTATTGTATCCGCATACGATCCGCATTCGCTAAATTCGGAACCGCACCCGACCCGCAATGCACGCATTAAAAAAAACAAGAAAAAAAAAACATTTGGATGGTCTTTTAAGCTAAGGGTCTCAAAACCATTAGGGTGCCGGGGGCCAGGGAGCCCAACCCCCAAAGCTCGAGCGCCAACGCAAAGAGGGGAGGGAAGGGGGGGGGTGGAGGGCAAGAATTACGTTTATGGTCCCCCCAAAAAAACACAAAAAAAACAACGGTGGTTTTTAACTTACGAAGTAGCCATGTCTCTCTGTGGCACATTTGAGATTTCCTAGAGAAGCGGGCCTAGGCTGCTTTTCGTAAGCTTGCATCAGCTTTGACTTCCTAATCTGACTACTCCAATCCCTGATGTGATAAAAGAATTTAGCATTACTCCACACCGCTAACTTGCTTACATTTCTCAAAGGTACAAAAGAGCAAGCACACTCTCGTGTGCTTGCTCTGTAGATGCAGATACGGAACCGCGGATATCCCCATCTCGATCCGGATCTGCAGCCCCCGGCATCCGCGTCCGATCCGCAATCCGCCAAATCTCACTCATTTTTATCCGCATCCGCCAGTTTTCCTGCGGATATCCGCGGATATGCAGGGCTCTACTTATTTTAACATGTGAAATGTGGTAAACGCGTCCGAAGTAGATATTTCATTGCGAAAAACTTCTTGTTCTAATTATAATGCAATTAAATGCAAAGGTACAAGCGAGCTGGACAAGAATGACGGAAATAATCCCGGAGAAGGGGAACAAAAGGAACAAAGGACAAACATAAATCTCCAAACACAGCTAGGTGACAGGATTGATGTTTGTCCTTTGTCCGTCTTCTCCAATGATTATTTTCGTCAAACGTTTTGTATGCGGTTTCTGCTAATGCTTTTAGAATGTGACGCTTTCTTGTATCAGTCTTTTTAGCGAACTGTTATTTACAACATTATGCACTTTTTTCCTAATTTTAAATTTATATTTCACGTTTTTGTCCCTTCATATAATGCCTGCGTTCTGTGTGCCTGCTTTTTATGCAACACTGCGTGTAAATAGAGCAACTAACATCTGCTTCGCTGTCTTCGCGCAACGCAGCAGAGGCAGGTTGCACTATCTCTCCACGGGGCGCGGTGCCGAGAAGCGCTCCGATTGCAATACGAAACTTAAAAACCCGTCAGAATTGTGCAGTTTTTCGGAAAGCTGTAAAATGCAGCGCGTGCCTTCTATTGCACTCCAATTTTTTTATTTAGTGTTTTTCGATTATGCTCAGCAAGTTTCCATATAAAACCAAGCCCTTAAACTCAATAGTAATAAAAAAAAATTACGCGAGAATAATTAACACTTTGATTATCCCAAACCTTTATTAATTTTTCTAAATAGGCCCCTGGTCTAGGACCAAAACGACACGAGCCTTTTTATGGTGCGATGCATAGTTTTCGCAATATCGAATTTGTCCACCTTTCGTGAAACACACTGTATATATATATATTTTTTCTGTGTGTGTGTATGGATAATTGATGAATAAAATGTGCTGCTCTTCAACTGCGTGCACACTCCAATCGATGACTGTTTTGAATGAACTGTTCACAACTTGACGTAATCCTCTCCTGCTTGAATGGGGAAAAACCATATTCATTATTTCTTAAATAAACAGAAATCAAAACCCAAACAGTGTCTGCTAAAAAAGAAATAAAAATAATCAATAATGGCATATAGAATTCGCTTCTAGTTTTCCAAGCTGGTGTCATGTCTTGTGGAACAGCGCAATGACGGAAGCAATGGATAAGATATGAGGTATTGCTGCGCATGTATACCATGTTTCACGTTACGATGGACCGCACAGGACGCTACGAGCCACAGGAGTCAATGCATAGCTCAGAGGATGTCACGTATCCTCCCGGTTGGGCGGAGCGACGCGGCTAGCGCAAAGTCACGAGACAAGCTACGAACTATGGATTGGCTCGGGTTGCTTGTAGCATCCATCGCAATGCATCGTAAGGTGAAAGGGAGTATAGTAGTACCTTACTTTTTTCCATCACCCAGAAGAATGAAAATACCCGCTCTTGCAGGGTTAAACGTTTTATTAGGACCCTAAAGGCTGGACTCTATGGGGTGAATATGCTGCGAACAGGCGACGAGGGAGAAAGAAGAGAGAGAGAGAGAGAGAAAATAAATGATGTCTTGGCAGCTGCTGTTGCGCCAAGCGCAAAGCGAATGTGCCGCCGGGAAATTTGTTGGTTGTTCGCAGCATATTCGCTCAATGCGGAATGCGCGATGCTTCTGCTGGGGCTGCAGAGCGCTTGGACGGGCCAGGGTACGCGGCGCCTTTCCGGCCATTTCACGCTCAAATTGTGGGCATTTGGCAAGCGCCTCTCCTACACAAGTTCTCTCCGTGCGTGCAGTGCCACCCGTTATTGCGTGACCGATCTCACCAAGCGTTCGGCGCATGCGACGCCGCCATAACTTTAGTTCACAGAGTAAAACGGCAGTGCGAAAGGGCTCGTCTGTCCGTGCCCACACGCGCAGAGCTCCAGCAGTTGCGGCACTGCAGAAAGACTGGTTCCCGATGCATTGCGCAGCGGTGGCGTAGTCAAACTGGCTGGTGAGATCGGTCATTCAGCTTTCTGTCATAATTCCGAAAGTTGTGAAAAATACTCGCTTTCCACGTGCTCGCGAGCACTCGTTGCAGGCTTCGAAGCGAGAGGCTCGCGCCGGCACTCGTGGCGTGCACGCGTTTTCACTGCCATAACGTTACGAACCGGTGATTTCTGAGGAAAGTGTAGCAGGAGACAGCTTTCGTGACAATTCAGAAATGGCCAGTGCGCGTGCTCAGCCTTGGTTAGCATAAACGTTGCTAAAACGCTCAGCTGGGAAACTCTCCCTTGAAACCTGTACCGCTGGCGTCCACCGAGACCAAACTAAATACGATACCAGCGCCACCTTTTAGCGACGAGTCAAAACATGAAGGTTGCTTCATATAGCTACTGTGAGGTGGTCCTGCGAGATGGCACCACCGGCCCTTCCGCGACTCGACCTAAACCAGTGCGTGCAGCCATGCAGTTCCCGGGGTGGCCGCTGCGGGAGAAACGGCGGCGTTGCGATCGCCATTAGTTCGGTTCTCGAGTACGGATCGGAGCCATCTTTTTCCAAAGCATGCTCCTATAGCAGTTTCCCAACTGAGTATTCTAGTAACGTTGGTTAGCGCTCATGGTGCGCGAGCCCACGGGCACTTGTTCTTTCTGCATCATGGGATGGCTCGGCTTCAGGCAGCTAGCCTTTGCGTCTACCCACTAATCCTTCCAATCAGAGCTCGACGTTTTGACGTCACCGCACGCTCCCCTATTCTCCTCTGCTTCAGCTTCCCTTTGAATACCCCGGTGAAACGCGAGAACTTTACAACGTCATTCTAATGAGAGGGGACGAAACAGAGATCACCCATACAATCAACTCAGAATAATAATAAAAAAAGTAACTGAACCTCTAAAGTATACGTGTTCATATCAGTCTTATTTTTTTTTCCGAGCACATGATTTTTGCAGGCAAAAAAATAAATAAAGTGAGTATTTTATTTGTTTGCGTCACGACAAGCTCGGCTCTTGGAAGTTTGAGCGCGTTGCTAATGACCCCCGCTTAATGAACCTGACCCTCCGAGTAACACCGAGACTTTCTTTTTTTCTCGCTTGGCGCTCGTTTCGCTCGTTATATGATGTATTAGACTGTTCGAGCAATGCCGCCGCTCGGTGCATTGCATGCGTAAACATCATTATACAAAAATAATCGTATAAACAAATTGATGAAAGCACGCTAGAACAGGGATGAAGGTTAAAATAACCTATTCATCATTAGAAAACATGTATATATTTCTCCCTACTCTATTTCAATCTTCTGGTGTTTCGTGTATTTGTATCATTCTCATTGAGCAAGTAGAGGAGAAAAAAAGACAAACATGAGCTGCGTTAAGGTCAGCCGGATACACGGGGTCAGCGCTTGCTTCATCTTATTCTATTCACACGCGTTGAAGTTGAGTTTGACAGCTTTCCTTGCCTATGAACGCTTTCCTGCGTGATTACAGGAGCACAGCTATGCTTCTTTGTTTTTACTATCCACATTTTTCCTGTTAAGAATATGCGAGAAGCTACAGAACAAGCACTCCTACTCATTGGCAGCCCGGTTCTTGTTCTTTTCTTTTTTTAGGTATTGTCAACAGGATTAGTTATTGCTAACAGTTATGTAACTGGGTTAATCGCGCCAGAATCCCACTGTTTGCAAATCAGAAAAAACAAAATACAGAACAAGAGCGTAGAAATACGGTGAGTGATAATGGTGAATCGACAAACGTCAATCCGAACTCTCTTCGTCACTTTTAGCTTTTTTTTTCTCTTTCCATTGCCTTCTGTGAAGAGAACGAATAAACTTGAAATTGAAACTTATTATTGATGACTAAAAGCAGCGCGAACGAGACGAAGGACAAGAGGCGACGTAGACAGACAGAGCGCTGTCTACATATCCTCGTGTTGTTCGTTTAGTTCGCGCTGTTTTTGATTGTCGACATGCAAAACCAACTCGCCCAAGTCTTTACCCTACTGAAACTAATTCTTTTGCAGACAAATAGATGCAACCTTTTTTTTTTTGCCCGCTCATTTCCAGATTTTATATTTTCGCTGTAAAACAGGGCGACCCTGTAAATTTAACTGTCACAAAAAAAATTATGGGTTTAGCATGTTTGTTTGAAAGACATGTTGCATTCCACATGGACAACGTTTATGCTCGCAAAGCGAAACCCCCAATATTTGTAGGCGCGTTGGTTGTTTTCACCACCTCGCGCGGGGGAAGAGTGGCGAAACCGACAGGCGGTTGTCCACAGCTGTATATCTTCTCCCAGGTTCTCACAGGCAGCGTTATCAAAGGCACTAGAGGGAGAGCAAATTTTTGCAAAAGGCTTTTCTCTACATGTGCACTCGTGCAAGAAAATCATTTCCTAGAACCTCGTAGCTGCGTCCGTGCCTCGCACCAAAACGCTCCACGAAAGTCGGGAGATGAAATATTACGTGGTTAAAAAAGAAATTATAAAGAAAAAAAAATAGTGTACGTATTTTTTTAAAATGTGTACAGAAAAAAACGGTATAAAAAGAATAGTTTGGGTTGTTTAAAACGAATTTATTTAGCAACAAATAAAGTATACAAAAACGCGGCTGCAGTGCGGGAGATACCATAGGACGTGGCCAAGTGGCCTGTAACTGAATATTTATGACGGCCCCCTTAAAATGCACGCGCAGACCTACATTTTGAGATTTTCCTTTTTCACATATTAAACGCCACCACAACGGGGCAGGCGCTACCATAATAGGTTCTTATTCTTGAAACCACCTACTGCATTTTTCGGGCGCCGTCTGAGAAGGCAAAAAGTCCAACCTCTTGCTCCTAGCCAACACGACAAAGAAAACCCGTGACTAGGGAGCATGCGGCATCAACATGAACAGGCAATGTCATCTGTAGCTCATCTTCCGATACCGTCAAACATAACGAAAAACAGCGCGCAAAGGAACTGTTCGAAGGGAATTATAGCACAGGACAACCAGGCGCAGCTTCTCTTTGCGTGTCCATTTTCTTGTCCAACCCCTTTGCGCGCTGTTTTTAAATTTTTTTTGTGTGTGTTTAACGATCCCCAACTCGACCAGCTTGCCAGCCTTCCAATACCGTCTTTACGTTCACATCTTGCCCATCGACAGTAACTCAATGCGTACCATCGTTTACGCCAGGTACGAGACGCCAAGTGTTGCGACGTGTTCATCCGTCGTTTCGATCCCGTCTTCCTGCCCGGGGTCGCGTACATCCCCGCCGGGACGGCTAATCGAGTGACCCGTCAGCGCTGACAGCGATCGCTCGCCTCCGACCATCGTCAAGCACCGACACCGTCCACCAACCCCGTGTTTCCAGTGGCCCGCGGAGCCCCCAGCCTCTGATTATCGCCGGACCCACTTCCTCCCGGTCTCGAACAGTCGCCACCGAGCAGGCACCGACGCAACTGCTCGGTTTTCGCTTCCCCAAACCTGAGCCCGATCCGATAGGGATGTTTGGGCAGGTTGGTAGGTAGCTAAGGTGGCCCGCGGGGAAAGGAGAGAGAAAAGGAAATATGATCAATTTAACTTACGGCCCGGCCTCGAGAGGGCGCCGCGCGGCGGCGAGCGGCCAGCGCCGTAGTCCCCGCCGCTCCAGCCGCGAGCCTCGCCGCCTCGCGGCAAAGCACAGCTTCTGCAAGCCCACCCCCACTTCGAAATTCGAGAGTTGAACCCCCTACTCGTGGTGCCTGCGTGTTCGTCTCGTATTGTTTTTGTTTTATTTATTTCTTACGGAAAAAGAAAAACGTCGAGTTGTTTTTTCGACGAGCGCGGTGTCTCGTTCGTCGAGGGACACCGTCGTGCCTTTTCTCGTCGAGTGCAGGCTTCGACCAAGTGCGCGTCCCGTGCGTGTTTTCGGCGGCGTTTCGTCGAGCGCGCCGGCGGCGACCCAGCCACCGCCCCCAAGATCGCTGCCGCCGTTGTCGCGGCGGACGGCTGCAGCGTGCCCTGCGGCGCCGTGCACGCCGGTGGGGCTACGGGTGCCGTCCGTGCTGGTGCGTGGATTACCCGGACGCGGACATGTCGGGCTGCTGCTGCTCTGGTTTCGGCGCGAGGGTGACGCAGGCGGCCGGCGAGACACTGCGGAGGCTACCGACAACGCCACAGCGCCCGTGATGTCCGACAGGTCTGTAGCGTGCACGCCTTCGCACCGGTTACTATACGGGGTCGCTTCGACCTTTGACCAGCCCGTACAGCGTTTGAACGGCTTGCGGGCACCAAAGACGGGATGGAAACGTGTGTCCCGAAGGGGTATCTAGGTAAGTTCCGCGCAGCGTGTACTCGGAGGCGCGTCCCCGTGCAGGGAGGGCCGCGTCGGTTGTCGGACGTAGCCTGGAATCGCTCGCCGTTACTATGGTTCCTGCGAGTGAGTCACCACATGGGAAACCAGAGAGCGACGAACACCGCGACGACGCCGTTGTCGATGGAGCGTGGAAAGAGAGAACGGTGTTTCAGAATGTGTTCGATGACTGACCCTCCGTGCTTCGCGCGTTGCTAGGTAAATCAGAGTGTTGTTCTGTGCCCCTCCCCTCCCCAGCCCATTTCTACACACACGCAGACAAAAGGAAGTATATGGGGGCACGCGTGGCTCCGCGGGGAAAAACATCTCCGTAATAGTTTCGCGAAGATAGGTTAAAAAATTGGAAGGGGAGTATTAATTGGGTGGAGCTTCGAATCAGCGACCATTTTGACCTTTTCGGGAGATTTCTTTGGATAGCCGGGAGTAATCATGCAGCTAGGACACATTTATTCGTATTTCCAGCTACCAGTCGGCGTTTTGTTTTGCATTAATGTGCCTTCATATCAAGAAAATAAAGAGCTAGTCGAATAGATACACGGACGAATAATTAATGCTTTAACGTACAGCTACTCCTGGTGATATCGATTATGTTTCTTTTTAATAAAAAAAGGAAAGGACAAGACAAAGTGTCACCAAAAAAAAAGGGGAAAAAAAGGGAGGAAGCGAGGGTATCTGTGTGAAAGAACGAGTAAACGCCCGAAAGGAAAATGCTCTGCAAGAAGCTATGAAACATGCTTTCGTGAAATCATCACAACGCAATTAAACGAGGAGAGAATAGGCGGGCGTTTATTAGACAACAAGGTCAACCAGCGTCCAGCCAGTGCCGCTTTGCCGCATTGTGCAATGAACGGATGTGGGAATAGTAGTATAGAACAGAATTAGAAAATGTGCAAGGGGATAGAAAGATGGAGAAGAATTATACGGGTTAGAGACCCCACAGTATCTGCCGTGCGACCCTTCAAGGCAGATTGTCTCTTTACTACGTGGCACTCGAGCCATATTTCTCAGGACAGATTTCTCCCTTCCTGCGGCCATGTGTTTACGACAAATGCGACTATTTACCAATATTGTCTGACACACCTTTTGTTAATACCATTCGCATCGTTTCTTGGTGCTATCTCCAATTTATGGAGGATTTTTAACAGTCGAGAACGTATCAAGTAGTACGAACGTTTTCTAAAATTACTGTGGACAATAGTTACAAAACGTCTATAAAAAACTTCGTTTAACCTATCTGAAACTATCGACGTTCAGACGGACTTTCGTACAAACGTGCGTGGTGAAAACTTTGTGTTGTACTTGTCTTTCGGGACATGACTGGACTATAGGTTACAACACGACTTAAGCATTTATAAAAGAGTACTGTCTAATTGAACGGAACGCCACATACAGTAGTCAAAATACGGCAAGCCACCCCAAAAATCAGCATTTTCCTCGGGTACATTGCTCACGAACCTTTCGATTTCACATTATACTTCGTTTCAGCTTGGGTCCAGACGCAGCCGATGCTACGAGCGCGAGCGTGTGGCACTGAACAGTGCTTGCATTGCACGAGCGCGCGTGCTTGGCAGGGACGCTGAAAGCCCGGAGCTCGCGCTTGTAGCATCGCCTGCGTCTGGACCCAAGCTGAAACGAAGTATAGTCTGCAAAAACCTTACAGTGAAGCGGCGATGCTCAATGTGGTTGGCAGGAATATATTAATGCAATAGCAATATAGATTTTGTTAAATACAGTTTAATGACCAGATTTGTCTTGTTCTTTACTTCCAGTTAATAAAAAACGAAGGTGAGTTTATTCAAAGGTGTTCAACCCTAACTTTCTTTTCTAATTTACACCACTGCGTTTTTCATGTTGGTCTCATACGTGTTTCAGAAAACGACTCTACGTAGCTTTGTATCAACTCTTCTTGACAGAAGTTCAGCCATCATCAGTTCATTATTAAAAAAAAAAAACAAAAAAACATGGGATATTTTTTTTTAAATTTAATACTGCTCACGTTTCATAACCGCTCTTCAACACGACTTTTTTCTTCTTTTTTTATTTAACACGATATCCACCTATAAAAGGTATTAGGTATTGCTCAATAGCCTTTATAAATACTTTTGCACGCGAAATAGTCTGAAACAGGTTGCTGAGTATTTCGGCGCCTATTTTAGAATCTAAAACCGTACTTACGCATAATGAAGTTGACAGCCGGTATGTCTGTTTATAGATAAAGTTCACGTCACTACCGCTATAAAATCTTTCCAGAACGTTTTTGCTCGTTTTTACGGATATGTCTACAACTACGTTTTCTTTGGATCGTGAAACATCGATCAATATCGCCGAAGCGGTGGCCTCGCATTCTTCCGACTACAATTTTTGATATCAGGACAATTGACCGCAGGCGATATTTGTGTTACTGTCATCATTTTTATTTGAGAGGTGTGCATAATCATGATAGTATGGCCGGAAATATTCAGTTACTATATTTGGCCTCCGCAGGAAAAGCAAGCCTCTGACTTGTAAAAATTTACGCCACACGGTCAGTGTGGGCATTGTATGTTGTCCTTTGCAACAGATTTCAACCTTACACTTTACTGTTTTGCTCGACTAAAGATTGGGAGAGAAAAAACACTGCACACCTGCTAGGGGTTAGCTTCTAACTGCAGTCGAAAAAACATACATGATTAATACCCTGTCAGACGGCGTTCTAAAGATCCTTTCCAGTAAGCTCCTTTATAAAATCGGCCAATCAGCTCGCGATGTGGAGTATGCACGTGCTCTACGGTGTGCGCTGTTTTGCCGATTTTATAAAGGAGCTTAGTGAAAAGGACCTTTAGAACACCGTCTGACAGGAGTATTTGTGTATAGCGTAAACGAATAGGCACAGAGAAAAAAAAAAGGCGGGGATCCACGTCCAAAATAATATTATGAACAACCTTGCACAAACAAAAATAAACTATTCAGACCCTTCAAAATAGCCCTTCGAAAAAAAAAAAAATCTAAGGAAAGCATGAACTAAAAATCAAATACAAAAGTTGAAAAAAAAGAAATAAAGAATCAAGTATTCTTTCTGTTAATAGAATATCCATGCCACAGCCTCGCGTGCTACTTTCATCGCTCATACGCATCACGTGTCCCAGGCCTAGATTTAAAACGTTGCCAGTAAATCAGGCGACATGCACGCGCACGCGTGACCTTAAAACCGCTTTTATTTTTCGCGTACGTTTTCTCAATCTTGTTTTTCTTACGCGCAGGCATGCCCACCCGAATGTCCTTCCACAGCTCTGACACAGACCGATTTGGGAATACACACAACGCCAAAATGACAAAAGAAAAATCAGCTGTACTAATCTTTTGCGGGTCCATTTAACCTTTTTTTAAAAACGAACATAATATACCACCTATATAGTCGGTGACAGGTTAGAAGTTCAGGGGAAGTTCTCCTCACCTCTTTGCTCTTTAGCAGAGTGAACAATGGAGAAGAGGTCGCGTCCTTTCCCCGTCCGCTCTGCTAATGGGAAAAGAGGCAAGAGAAGTTCACACACTTGCGTCGAGTCCAACCGGGTGAAACTGCAACGGCTTGCGACGACGGGTTGCTATGGCAACAGGGCAACAGTTTGCGTCGGCTGCAATAAAGCCGAGTTTTATCCCGTTTCGTTGGAGCCAACGCAGTTGTTGCCATAGCAACCCTAGCACTCGTTCAGACTGAACGCAAGTAGACGTCTGGAAGTATGGCCTCTGTGCGCCGCCATCTTGATACTGGCATGTGTCGATCGTCTGATAGTCAAACAATTGCCAAGGCGTGCCCAGGGTTGCTAGACTGGCGCCCAAACAACGCATTGTCCATCCACGGTGGTCAAATTAGCTTTTTGAAGCGTGGTTGCATGCAAACAGTTATTAGCTGCTTCAGGCTGTCGGCTGTAGTCGCCGACAACTTAAGAAATGCGGGGTGTGGTGTGACCCTCGCATCTCATTGTCGCTTCTCAGCCAATCAGATTGCGGGGTTTGGCGATAAGCACGCCAAATAAATAATCACGAAGCGAGAATTAAGCATGTTCATAATAGGCCACGCCCCGCGCTCCTTCAACGGTCAGTGAGTGCACGTGCCTTTGATGTTTATGCTAATGAACCCTCATTGATTGATCAAAATGTGCACCGGAGATAAATGCAGAATTAGTTTTTTTTTAATTATCTTACGGACATTTTGTTTTTGTCTTATAGCCACCGAAACCTCTCTCCCGTTTATCGAGTAGTGTCTGTTTCTCCCACTCCGTAAATCCACCACCGTCTCTTACGTTTTTTTTTTAATTTTATTTTTATTTTAGCCGTTCGAAACTTTGGACTCCCGCCCGGCAGAATACTCGGGAGTTGTCGATTAGGCCTCGAAGCCCAAATTTAACACAAAAGCATATGCTGAAATCAAGTAAAAAAAAAACTATTAACGCTTAGAACTTGAAAAGGAAAAAGTAAAAAAGTTAAAACCATTTTAGGAAGAGGAAACAGAGTTAAACAGAGTTTAATGAGAGTACTGGGAAAGAGATAGCGTCGAAGGAAAATGACCGCAACTTCGCCGACCCCAATAGCGCCGATTCGCTGATGACTCCCAGTTCGGTGTTTCTTCGAGAAATTTTGCTTGAGCGACTCTGTTGTTTTATATCGAAGCCTTCCATTTTCTTTTTCTTTCTGATCGTACGTCGACATTGTAACGACCGGGGCCCCGTCACGTGCAGAGTTTTTTTGAGACATCAATTTGAAAATAAGTGAGGAGGGTTCGTGGTCTCGTTACCCGGGGTCCTTTGTGTTTACTTTTTGCCCGGATGCCCGAGAAAATGGGGATGGAAAGGAAACGGTAATCGGAATTAAATTACGGTTGTAAAAGCGACGACTGATTCGAGTATGATTTTGTAGTAAGATACAAAGTGTCTGGATGACATCACCCTAAAAAACCGAAACCCAAATAAGGGAACTAGTGCTCATTTAGTGGCTCTAAAGGGAACCTGTCAGGTGCGTTCGTCCGGAAGGGTGAGGAAGGAGAATTGGTGACGCAGATTAAAGCAACAAAAAAGAATATATTTGTACAAAAACAAAAGCAAAAAAAAAAAGCACAGATGTAGTGTCGGTGAAAAAGTTAATCACTTTAGAAGATTGTCAGGTGCGTAATCACCGGTATGGCGTGGCGCGCAGCGTCTGGCAGGATGCTGTCTTCGCTCGATCGAAGCGTCGAAGCTGTTGGACCTAGGGTGCAGACCCCGCAATTCCCAGAGGTGGCGTGGCAGTCCGGGTCTTGCGGGGGTTGGGTCCTCGGGGCCGGGACGAAGCCGGACCCAGACACGTCGATTGGGCGACCGTCGTGGCTCGGTGCTCGGCCTGAGGCGCTATTTTGGGTTGTGGCGAACTTGTACTCTTCCACGGACTTGACTGTTGCTTTATCTCAGGGTCGTATCCGTAGCACCAGCTATAGTCACCTGTAATGACCTTTACAAAAATGGGTTAATTTCCAGTTGTTCTTTCAGCTGTTGACAAGCGTTCACTCGGGAATGTCTCTGATCAGCAGTGAGCGAACGAGGAGCAGATTTCGCTGAAACTCTTTTCAAATACAAATGTTCGGTCAAAATGCGTTGAAACAAACTTTAGGACACTTCATTCAGTTCAGCAAGTCCTTCATTTGTTATTCGACGGTTCGCCAAAACCAAATTCGTAATATTCTCGATGTTTTCATCAGTTGAGGAGGTTGAGGGTCGCCCCGAACGAAATTGGCCATCGATCAATAATTCACTGGGCCTGAAGCAAGAAAACCACTCATAGACCTGCAATTTCTCCGTACCATCTTTTTTTAACCTGTCTGAAGCACTACAAAAGTTTCCGCCGCCGTTTTTTTTTTTTTTTTTTTTTAACAGAACACAATTTTACGGCCGCACGCTGGTCCTTCAAATCAGACATTGCAAAAACGAAAAATGTTCTTGAAGCGCTTGGGGAAAAAAAATCGCAACATGCCAATACAATTTTAGCAGACGACGCCGGTCGGCAAACTGTCACGGAAGGAAGTGGTGCCGCCACACACTCCTAGCGGCGGAAGATGGAACTATGCGAACGGCGCGCCCTCCGGAAATTCATTCCAGTTACTTTTGGGTCCCCCCTCGTACAGTTCTCACACGCACAAACGTATGCATATATACAGACGTACGCGTGTACGCGCACGCACATATAGATACACACATACACGCTCACACAAACATATACATGCACGCACGCACGCTCACACACGCAAACTTGCTGTACATTGTGTCATCTCGACGCGCACCGGAGCGTAGAGGGTTGAAGAATAAGGGTCCTCCCCTTGCATGCAAGAGGTGGCCATACCTTTTGCATAACCCTAGGCACTCCTCTCTGTCCCGTGGAAGGTGCAGACGTTCCCTCGTTGGAACAGAGAGAAACTCCACGATGGTTGCGAGGATTGGTGACATATCCGTGCCTTTTCGTACGAGAGTGCAATTGCTCACGTTGGTCGGTGTGTCTGTTCATTCACAAGTCCGGCTGTGGATAGACGGATTCCATAGCCATTGAACACGCAGCACAATAGACGCATACGGGAGATGCTCCGTTGTGTGTCAAGTGATCGCCATCCAGCAATCTTCAATCGGGTCTCGTTAGCCCATGTAGCACGCGCGCATAGAGTGCCAGTTCTTTCTTTGGACACTCTTGATGCGAGCCGTAAGGTGGTTAAGGGAAGGAGGCTACACCGCACTGCAGTATTCAAGCGTGGACAGCACGATCGTTGTGCACAGCTTGGGAAAGCCAATGGGCCCCATGACTTGAACAGGCGGAAGACGAACCCCGTAGTGCGACGGGACTAAGCGAAAATAACAGTGACCTGGATGGAGAAGTTGAGTGTTCGTGTGAAAGTGACACCAAGTATTTTTTAACGAGTCCTGCGTGGCTAGCGGGACATCACTTAGAGATGGTACGTAGAATTTTACACACTACGTGAACTGCTGAAGCCATCACACAGATTTCGGCCGGACTCAGTTGTAAGAGGTTTTGTGTTGCCCAGCACCCAATTTCGGTAAGGTAGTTCTGTAGAGGAAGATGCCTGGCAGGGGAATCAAGTGTCGCCAAGACTGAAGTGTCGTCTGCGTATTGGACGAGGAGATACTTTTCGTCTTATGGTATATCGGTAACGAAAATCATGCATTTTTCTTTTTAATGATAAAATTAGAAAGTTAAGAATGATCCCTGAGGCACACCGTAGTGAACCCTCATGTCAGCCAAGCGCGCACACCGGTAGACAACTTGTTGACTGCGGTTCCTTAGGAAGTATGTAATCCACTTGAGGTGCGAGCCCCGCACACTGGCTTTTGACACTTTGTTTAAAAGGAAACCGGTGTCAAAGGTGTCAAAAGCATTACTTAGGACTAGCTGGATAAGGTACGTCTCGTTGTGATTGTCGAGGTTGTTGCTCACGTAGTGAGTCAGGGTCGCCAGGGCCCAGTCACGGTTACGGTTGTGGCAAAAGCCGTGCTGCGTCTGTGGCAGGTAACCATGCAGTGTGCTCCAGGAAGTCAAGAATCTGGGTGTTTACAAGACGCTCGAAGGTGCGGCATATAATGATTGTTATGGAGGCTGGACGATAGTGTTATACGTCATCCGTAGGCTTCACCTTCCACTTGTGTATTAGTGTGACGAGGGCACGTCGCCAGGTGATATGGATGGTACCTTGGTCAAGGGCCTGCAGTACATTGGCTAGCGATGACAAAGTGTGTAGCCCAGTTACCTTGAAAAAGCGGGCGCCACACCATCTCAGCCACGACTTTGAGATGGTTTGATTTTGTAAATGGCGGTACAAGTGATTCTTCAGTAAAAGAGACTGACCCGAGGAGGGCGTCGTCAGTATCAATGCATGCATGTGCACTAGCAGTGGGGAAGGGGGGGGAGCAGCAAGGCCACCGTCCAGCGGCTTTACCTCACTACCATACACAGATGAAAGTGATTTGCAAGAATTTTGCGGCTTCGCCGGGGGCGTCAGTCGCTCTCCTGCTTGCGCTAAAGCTAGGAAGGGGGCCAGGTGCTCCAAGACGGCTCACGGGGAGTAGATTACCTTCGGGTCATCCTTTGCCTTCTGGACTATTCCGGCAACGTAGTGCTGGTGAGAAACGTGAATAGCAGCCTTCAGGGAACGCTGATGATCCTTCGAGATCTGGAGAGCAGTGAGTACTTAGTCCGAGAGGCTTTCTTAAGAAGGTCTCTCTTTCTCCTTGCTGCCCTCATGAGATCAGGGGTAATCCATGGAGGGTATTTGCGTCGTGTAAAACGGGTGCAGAATGGTACGCATTCTTGCTAAGTTGCTTTAGCCAGGTCGCACCACAGGTCGAAATTTTCGAGCGGTTCTTTCCCGGTCATTGTCATGCACCGTGGTGCAAGGTGCGCTAACTGTGCTAGGTGGTCATGGTCAGTCTTATCAAACTTCCACAGTGTGTTCGCCTGATGCCCCCGGCGAGGCAGCACTGCAGAGTGCGTAACTTAAACCGCGAGATGGTCTCTGCCGGGCAGTCCTTGGGAAGTCTCACATAAAATGACCCGGTTTGGGTTAGCCTTACGTACGTAGAAGGCCCAAGAAGCTGGGAGCGTCATCACGAATTCTGTATGTTGGCTCCAAACAGGCTTGCGTAAGGCCGGCTGGCGTTGTGATATCTAGCAGGAGGTCGTCCGATTGATCCTGGGGAACTGGGCTGTCATGAGTGACCCTATTGATGTGTGCGTTATTATCACCGAACACCAGTACTTTTGTGTAGTTCATGCTACAGTCAGTCTGTGACGCCTTGTCAGGATGCCTGTACGACTATTCCCGCGCGTCGATGGCTGGCAGTAGACGCAGCATACCACAGTTGTGCTGCGGGACAGGCCCAGCTCCACAAAAGGCTTCAAGGGCATGGTGTTCAAGGTTCATGCGCCTGGTCACGTGCGCAGAGGCCGGGAAAGCCAACAGTACGCCATCGCCCCCGCTGCCCCTACCCTTCAGGAACACGGCGAAGGCATCTGTGTCGATTAGTTCGCTGTCGGCCACACTATCATGTACCCATGTCTCTGTTAGCAGCATGATTGAACCGAGCGGCAGCGAGGACACAGGCGCCTGAAAGTCGACTATCTTTTTCGGATGCTTCGACCGTTGCCGTACCAAAATGTGGCCAATTTGTTTGCATTACTGGTGGAAGTGTTGAGTTCAGTGGAGACAGGTCTTGACGGGGCCGTAGATTCGACAAACAAGTCGTCCACAAAGTCGGGCAGGAGGCAGCCCAAGCAGTACCACGGGTCACAACTGGAGCTCAGATTTCTCTATATGGGCATATAGACGTACACGCACGCACGATGATTCCACATCTCGCAGGAGTCGCAACAAAGTATAGCCTGGCTATCGAGAAGACGCTTCGTGCAGCGGGAGCAAACGAAGTGCCAAGGTCTCGGATTTGATGCGACGTCTCCAGAGAGAGAGACAGTAGAGTCGGCTAGCCACGAAGAACTAAGAACAACATGCAGGCCGCTGAATGTGTTCACCGCGTGAACATAAGCAAGCGACCTGTGCCGAACGTGTTGGCCCCAGAGGCCTTCGTGCCTCGCACAGGGCACAGAGATCACACTGACGGTGTAAATGCCACTGCCATGAAGACGCGTCATGTTTGATAAAGACGTGCGCAGAAAACGTGTGGTACCCACCCGCACGTGGCAGGTGGGTACCGCTAAAGCCTGCGCTGGAAGCCGAGGCCAAAAGGGGCTGGTGATCAGGTTGTAAGTGACCGGCCAAGTGCTAGCGGGATGGCAATGGCGGTGGCCGAGGCCATGTCGAGAGCCTTGTAGTTGTTGGACGAAAAAGCTACAAAACGAGGATCACATCTTTTACCGTCGAAGAGAAATGTCGTCAAAGGACTTGTAACCACGTTTCGCAGGCAGTTTAGGGTACGCTAAGATCGAATCTGAAGGTAGAATACAGGGAGCGATGGAAAACTGCCGTTTTGGATCCCCGACTATATGAAGCAGGTTTTGATGTGATAAAATTCATACGGAGGCGTTTTGTTTGGCGAAACCTTTTACAGCGATACTCATCCATCGACATGCGCTCTGTTAATTTCATTCTAGAAATAAATAAGACGGGCATTTGTCTGATAAATCATAAGCTAAGGGTTTTGTTTTTAGTCAGTTTTGAACGATAATACATGAAAAGTACGCTTCTCCAGCTAAAACCCACGACCATTGAACATTGAAAATCCTCATGGTTCATGAAGCAATTTGTGGCATCAACCTATTACCTTTATATGACACCAAATGTGCGTCGAGGGTACTGGACTTCTAGGTCAACTTTCAGTGCGTGTGCGTGCATATGATGCGCTTGCGCTTGTTTGATTTGTGTCTCTCCTGAATGCCTCTGTTCCCCTCTACCCTTGCCTACGGCGTAGCCAGTCAGAAAAACATGCTACAGCTTAACTATGCATGATTGCATAATAAATCCTATGTTTATGTTTTGTTTTAGGAGCTCGTTTCTCTAACAGTGAGCTAACGCATGAACGCTAAACACCAATTGCTTGAATCTGCAGCTTTCGGTTTGTGGCTTGGCGTGTCTGTTTGACGCTGCTCACAACTCTCGCTGGGGTGATACCAGACCAATCGCTCCCGCATTGCCTCCATTGTCATAGTTGTCTAAACATAAACGCCACTGCAATCATCAGCTTAGTTTCTCGTCTTGATTTTTGTATTCTTGATCTCCTCCGCCAAAAAGTCCTGGTGTATTCGCTGACAGGATTAAATCGGCAGGGAGTAAGGTACCTTTCATTTGCCTCGTCTTCAGTCCGAGATTTCTTCCTACAATAATACGGGGAGTTCCCGAGAAAAGAAAACCGTGTTAATTGGCCCATCTATGTAAATAAACTATGCATCGCAGAAAGCTCGAATTCTGTGCGATTGTGACGCTAGCAGTTGGGATAGAACGCAAAAGGTGGCGGGTTCGAATCCCGGCCGAGGTGCCCGCAATTTGACGGAGATTTGTTGCGTAGAAGGCGCCGTGCAACCGAGATTTCAGTTGCACGTCAGCAGATCCCCAGGTGGTCTAAACGAATCCTCAGTCCTCCTCTGGGGCGCGCCAGACGGTTGGTTTGGCACGTAATACCCCCCAGATGTGACATACTTTGAGAGCTTTGGTATAACTGATTTGTCCGGCGGATAAAAATCGACAGCACGCAAAAAGTAAATTGCCTACCTCGGAAAACAGCAGACAGACTTCAACCCCCACTGCTCGTTTCATTCCAACGAAGAAACCGCCTTTTTTTCTGTCCAGCTTATTCACCCTACACGCACGACGCTGACACTCATTTGCCGTCCATTTTCTGGCAGTGAATTTTCATACTGATGAGCGGCGCCGGTTCTCCGGCTCGCGTTTCGCCTCTTTCGCACTTTCAGCAAACTAATCAACCCTAGCGTTTGCCTCGCCCCAGCCTGGCTCCCAATTACCTGTTGAGCAGACCGAGATGAGCAGTTAGCTCAAATGTATGCAAATTGGGACCGTTGCTACGAGAACGAGAATCAAGAACAGGGGAAAAGGCCCATTCCGCGTAGAAGTGACTGAGATGCGTGTGAAAGCCCTCTCCTTCTCTTCCTCCTTCTTTATTTTTATTTCTCTCTCTCTCTTGACTAACGAGCTGGAGCATGCACTTTTGCAAAGTACTGTGACTCGAGCATGGTCAGATGGAATCTCGCCTCGCGCTTTGCTACAGGCTATAAAAGCGATGTAGGCGGTGTCTATTTTCTTTTTGTTGGTGAATTCGTTGTTATCCCGACTGTGCTCTTTTGTTTAATGAGACACGGGAGACAATTTCAGGCTGTCTGAAATATACTGATTTCTCCATCTCTGAAAAAAGTGAAAAGAAAAAGCTGAAGCGAATTTGTTTTTTCAGGAAAGTTAGGGAAGCTTGTTTCTGTTTTTTTTTTCTTTCGAAAAGTACTTTACACACACACACAAATACACACATACGCACACGCACACACACACACACACACACACACACACACACACACACACACACACACACACACACACACACACGAACACACACGCACACGGACACACAACATTTAAACATAATGTCCGTGGCGATCGCTCGAAGCTCTTCGTTTTTTTGTGTATGGACACAAATAAAGGAAAATTACTGGCCATAGGAAAGATGCAGCTGGCTACCCTATACTCTCATTCGATGGTTACGTGTGTACGTGGCAGTTATTATGAAAGCGACTATAGTCACTGAGAAGCTTAAGAACCGCAAGGAATGGCCAATCCCGAGTTTCTTATTATTGCCCGGCAGCCAATGAGGTTGCGGGGTTAGCTGATGGAAACGTCGAAGAACCGATCCCGACGCAGAAAGCGAAATCGTAATAAACCACGCTGTGGATTTCTTAAGATGTCTGGGACTATGTATATACAGTCTACGCGATGCCCAAACACCCACCTACAAAGGGTAATCGCGAACGTAAAAACGAGCCCCCTCTCCTCTGTTTCGCCTAAACCTGATAGGTTTACGTCGACGAAAGTGATTTCAGTCTTCCCATTCCTAAAGCCGAGGTCACACTGCTTATACATCATACAAAAGACAGTCAGTGCACAGATTCGAACGTGAGTCACCGTGAGATCCGTGCTTCGAATGCCGCATTGCAATGAGTTGCCGCATGGCACGCGGCATTTGAACCACGGATATTGATGTGACTCGTGTTTGCAGACTGTCTTGTGTATGAGGTATGAGCAGTGGGACCCCGGCTTGAAGCCTTGCACTTTTTGCCATGCGGAAATCGAAGAAAGGGAAAACAGCACCCAAAAAACAGGGACAAAGTAGAAGTGAACACAGAACAAGCGCTTATCTTGTGCTCACATAAACTTTCTCCCTGTTTCTTGCGCGCTGTTTTCTCTTTTGTCAGTATGAACCACCTATCCCACACCGCCACCCTAAAGCGACCGCAGCACCGACCTTCTGGTGACTTGCCTTAGAATCTGTTTACAGACTGTCCCTTGTATGATGTATAAGCAATCTGGCCCCCGGTTCAAGGAGTAAGCCTTATGAACTTAGACGAGGAAGAGGCCCGGGGGCTGTTAAAGCATAAAAAGCCTCTTTTCGCCTCCTCCTCTCCTCCCCATCCCGAATTTTGGTTCGTCCACTCTTCCGTCCGTACGCGCAGTTTCCATTAAATTTAGCGGGGAAAGTGGCGTCACGTGATGTCCCTTGACGTTGCGTGACCTTTACACCTTAAGGAAATTGACGGCCCGTGACCCAGACCCTAATTCAGTTACCCGCTAAATTTAGCGGGGAAATTGACCCCGACCCATTCCAGAGTGAAGTGGAGTCTTATGGCCCAGAGGCCAATCCAGTTTCCCGCTAGATTTAACGCATGAAATCAACGTCACATGACGTGCAGTCACGTGACCTACACAACCATTCAGTTTTCTCGTTATATTTAGCGGGAAAATATGTCACGCTACACACCGATTCCCCATGATGCATTTTATGCATCAAAGGTCTTTGAAGATAAACGTCGCTGCCACTTTCTGTTTTATTATTTCAATTACGGGCCGCAGAAGAGTATGTCAGAGTTGTTTAGCTCAAGCAGAATGTCCCATTTTCCGTCTCATTCAGTACATTTAGGATTAACTATATTTTCCAGAAAGAAAACTATATGTGTGCAAGACAGCGCGGACACTCACAATCGCAATGTCCAAACCAAAAAAAAAAGGACATATCGTAAGAATTTTTGTTGCATTTTTACGAGACTTACGTTCCCAAAGTCCAAAGCAGTTGTGTCGTCGTACAGCTGAATATTTCATGAAACGAGCAAACTCATAGGTATTGGCAATGCGCATGATGCAATCGAGTTAAGGTCCCAGTGTTTCACCGAGGAAACTATGACCGACTGGGTTTGAAATTATGATTATAATGCAATTAAATGCAAAGGTGCAAGCGAGCTGGACAAGAATGACGGAAATAATCCCTGGAGAAGGAGAAGGGATGAAAGTTTAATCGAGTATAATCGATGAGCACAGAAGGTCCTACTTTTTGTTTTTATACAATATAAAAAAGGAGCGATATAATACATTTTGTAACGCGTTGCAGCGTAAAAGTCCGTTTCACTCCATTAAGCTAATATAAGATCCTCGATTGAGGCACGTAATATCGCATAGCCGAAGTGATTTCACCTAAGGTGCTGTCCCGTGCCTCGCGTTGACGCTGTTATTGGCCCGTAGTTCTCACCGTTTGTCAAGCTATGGCGAAACGAAGAATGGTCGCTTTGTTACGACTAGGTAGAAACACAAATAAAAAAAATAAAAACGCTGATTCAGATTAGTTTGAAAGATTAGGATTGTCTTTCTGTGTAATTGAAGGGGCACTGACAGGTCAAAATCACTTTTCTTTTATTACCTGAAACAATTGAAAACGACGCCTGGACATTAGCCTCATAATTCGAAACATAAGAATTCAGTATTTGTAAAAAAAAAAAAAAAACGATTTCCGAAATTTGAATTTGAAGTTTCCGCTCGATTCGCGCCAGTGCAGTGACGTGAAAGATTGAGTCGTCCTGCAACTCGAGTTTCTCTCCCGCCTCCTTGTCGTGTTCGCCCGCGTCCCGCCATCAATCGCTCCGTGCGTCACGCCTATCGTTTTGAGCGGACGACGCTTCACTTTCGAGTTTGAAGTTCTTTTAGGGCCCTTTCAGCAATATCAAGTTCTTGGAAACTGTGTGAGGTCGAAGAGAACGCGCAGTGAATTTTTGTGAGCGACCTGAGGGGCCACATCTCGCCGGTTCTGCGTGAAAGGCTGCCCCGGCGGAGTCACAACCGAAACTACGGTACACAGACACCAAACCCAGTTGCTTTGACCGTTTGGCGATTTCCTTTCCGAAGTCGAAGAGGTCGTCGGGCCTCTTAAAAAGAACATTCGTCCGATTCCCCGACTCACCGATCATCCTCAGTGCTATGTGCGTCGAGCGGCGCCATGTTTTCCGAGGGAGGATAAGAAGCAAGGAGGCGACATCACTTCGATTTCGATTTTCGGTATTTCAAAGAGAAGGGCCGTAGTGCGTTCGAAATTGCGTTAAGAAAACGTGTTTTACGAATGCCGTTATTAAATATTATAGATATGTCGCTTACAGAGATTCTAAATTTTAAATATCGATTACGTCACAAATAAAAAGAAGCGAGGAGGTGAGGGCGGTGCAGAAAAAACGCCAAAAATAAAAAAGCGCTGCGCGCGCGTAGGGATTTTTTTTTGTGTTCTGGTATTTTGGGCGTGTCTATGACTACAACTTGCGTCGTTTTTGACAACAAAAACAAATACAAAACTTGGCGTGTGAGTGCCTCTTTAAATCAGACGTGAGTTTAGAGCAGCTTTGAATGTTGTTCAAGTATAACACATCGTGCTCCTCTTAGATCGAGAGATCATCTGTTTTTATTCCAAAGTGTGCGTACGTTCAGCTAAGCCATCCGCTTCTACGTTTCCTGGAATCTGGACGGAGCTGACCCCTTCTCAAAGATGCAAGTTTATGTTCGTCCATGGGGGATCGGTGGCGGAGTGTGTTAGCACACCACAGCTCAGAGCACATGGAGCGAGAGCTCGCGCTGCGGAACCCAGGGGTCCTGCGTTCAACTCCCACCCCTGCCCATTTCGATCTGGACGAGAATCGACAAGTTAAGGACCCCAGGCTGGCAGTGGTGCTGTACTGGCTAAATTTCTCACCCATCAGCGTAAACCAGTGTCGCCGCATCTTTAGGGCAAACCGACCTTACCCCGTATAAACACGTACGTCAAACTAGGTTAGGTACATCAGAATCAGAATCAGAATCAGAATCAGTTTATTTTTGTCACAGCGCTTTTTACACACGTGACAAGGGGGGCCAGGAAAAAAAGCTGCAAGTTTGCAGCTTGACGGGTTCCTACCCCCCAAAACACAGGGCAGAGCGGCACTGTCATCAAAAACACACACAAAAAAACACTGAAAATAACTTACGTAACATGACATTTATCAATAAAATAAGTATCATCTCAATACACATTGAATTAGAAAGATATTACAAACATAAGACAAACATTGTAGTCATTACAGGAAAGTTTAAATTTTACGGACATTTAACGAAAGTTTACCAACACTCACCTCCAGACATGAAAGAAAAACACAACAATGATAACTTATATAAGATGTCGTATAAAATAAGTGTCATTTAAAGTAGGTTGCGCTTCAAAACAGACTGAAGTAAAAGATATAATAAACACAAGACAAGCATTTTGCACTCAATATAAGAAAGCCTGAGTTGTATGAGCATTTAATGAAGGTGAATCAACTTCTTGGGAATATAAGGTGTTTAAGAGTAAAGGTAATTTGTAACTCAACCTCTGGAAGCCAAAATTAGTTCTAGATGATGGGATTCGCCATGGATGCCAATGACGTGAGGGATATAATGATACATTATTTTCAAGTTTAGCAAGGTCAAAAATTACTGTAATGTGTTCTCTTAAGGCACGATGATATGTGACTGTTAATCTATTAGAGTACATGTTGGATACGTCAAGTATTTTATGCTTTATAAATAAAGGAAGAGAACTATAATCACGTGGGACATCTTCAATTATCCTTAATGCTTTTTTTTGCATTAACCTCAACCTGTCAAGGTTACTTTTTGTTGTTGTCCCCCAGACCAGATGGCAATAACAAAGAATTGAATGAAAAAGGGAATTATATATTAATTTTTTTATAGTTACAGGAAATACTTTCTTGTATTTGTTCATTATCCCAACTACTTTACAAAGTTTTTTATGTATGTGAGAAACGTGGAGATTCCACGACATGTGTTCTGAGAACACAACGCCGAGGGTCTTCACGCTGTCAACGCATTCTACTATATTTGGCCCAAGGTACAAATCACTGGACAATGCGATCCGTGATCCTGGACATTTAAAAGGACTGCTTTTGTTTTGGACGGATTTATAGACAGAGAATTTATGGTGACCCAGTGTTTTAACTTGCGTAAAAAATAGTTTCCTTTGGAAGTGAGTATATCTTCTCTTGAGTCAGAAAAAAGATGCTGGTATCATCTGCATACATAATTAGCTTGGCGGAAGTTTCTATATTTGTAATATCATTGACGTAAATAATAAACAACAGGGGACCTAATGGGAATATATATGACGAAAAGCGTTTAGTAAATATTTTTTTTTTCGGAATTGATATTACTCGTAGTTTAATCATTGTTTCTTTGTAGTCGGGATTCATGCTTGAAACTTCACGCAACATTTAATTAGAAGTCGCGTTGGTGCGTTTTGGGAAGCGTTCTAATTCGACCGGAAAGACGTTTCTCAAAGAGTCCAACGAAGCGTGCGAAATTACAAGCCGAGCTAAAGGAATAAAAAAAAAACAAATATCAAAAATAAAACGCTTTGCCAATATTAAACGAGATCCTCGAAAATTCCAGAAGCTAATGTACACAGTGCCCGAGAGCAGGCACGTTCGATCGGGAACTGAAACTGCGCTCCCCCGGACGACGCGGAACAAACGTACCGGTTCGGTTCAGTGAAACTATTCTTGAAAGACCAACACCGGCCGGCCCGATTGCAAACAAAACTCGTCAAACCAAGAACACGATTCGAGGGAGAAAGCCTTTCCGCATCTGCAACGTCTACTTTTTTTTCTTCCTATTTTATTGTTAAGTTTCAACGAATAAAACTCATAGGGTACACTTCTGTCCCGCCCAGTTAAATATTTTGTTTTTATTGTACAGACCAAGCTTGAGTGCTAGTGGTTCGTTTTGGGTGCGCTGTTATTCGTATTTTGCCTTTTAAAAGTTGTTTTATACGCAGATCCTTTTCGCCACCAGGATGACGTCCCATTCGATGCGCAATTCCCTTCGGAGACGCATCGGAATTTAAGTTATAATTGAAAACCCCCGAACGCACAAACACATAAACTATACTACAAAAGAAAAGCGCGGGAGCTGAGAACTCGCTGTTTGCAGAAAACGCGGGCTCCTGTTGCCGGAAAAGTTTAAGAAGGGTGCAATTGAAGAACGTCTCATAGACTCTAGGGTCAATAAACGCACTATGTTGCGCCGGATTCAAACCAAATTTCGGGCAGATTGCCGCAAACTCTCTCAATGCGAAGAATTTTCCCCAGGCTCGACTGAAATTGCATCTTTGTTTTTATTTCTTCACTGTTTGATTGCCGTATCGAGTTCGCATTGAACGATGTGCACCCTTCAGAAACTGCTATCAAGGAACCGTTCTCGCGTGCGCTCAGCGGATGTCAGGATTTGAGTAGCGCCCGATGAAACTCGAACCCGAGCCAAAGATGCGGACATGATTTTAGGTTATCTCCCTGCAGCGGCTGGGGAAACAGCCGTTTACTTCAGAGACGGGAGTGAGATCTAAATTCGTCCGAAGAGGACTAGGGTTCAATATTTTTTCGTCCAATTCAAACGCACGCGTGCCATAGAAAGGTTATATGTCGCGCCAGACATCAAAGCACGTGCGTGTCCTAAAATTGCCTCTAAATATGCATTTCATACAGATTGACATTCTTGAAACGAGGTTGATCGTCGATCTTTCTTGGTTTATGGAGGCAATTCAGGAAATGGTGCGTGAAATAGTAGAAACCCATTAGGCCTCGTTCTCCGCTTACAGCTGTGATGAAAGGAGAGCCATCTTTAGCCGAGTCGCCTGCAAATGGTTTGAAATGAGAATAAAAGAAGTAAAAGAAGATCGTAAACAAAACTGGACGAAGAGTTCCAGTCCCATTCGTTTGAGAGGTGAAGGGTCCTTGTCATGTAGTGCTTTACACTCTAGACTATAAAAAAAGCCCGTGCGTGTACTTTGCTGCACAACACTTGGAGAGCCAATCACCCCAACTTACAAAGGTAACTCAGCGAATGACGATGCCGAAACATATGCTTAGACCAAAAAACACAGTCTGAGTTATGACATTAGGCATAGCAAAACGCCGCGCTTGCATTGCTTAATGTCACAACTCAGACTGCGTTTTCTGGTCTAAACATATGTTTCGGCATCGTCATTCGCTGAGCTACCTCCGTAAGTTGCGGTGATTGGCTCTCTAGTGTTGTGCGGGAAAATACACGCACGAGCTTTTTCTTAAAGTGTATCTGTCCGTGTATTAAAACCACACGTTTAATGGGAGTGTTGTTCGGATCGTGCTCACGGAAAGCTTGACAAGCTACTGCTAGGCCAACGGCATTTATTGCAACTATTCTCACTCGAAACATTTATAGATGAGTTAAGGGTCCATTATGTGATAACACAGGAATGAGCTCCAGTTCCGCGTGAAAGGTCGTGGTCTATTTTTTTTTTTTTGTCGCGAGTGACGTAGTGATTATTTGGTTGCTGCGAATTTGACACATTGGCGTAGAACCTAGCGAAATGTGACAGTGAGCACATGATCTATACTTCAGCCGCATTTGATGAGTGTACCTGCAAATAAATATGAAGATGAACTGGCAGACAATTTCATCTTGGTGCCGAAAGCCAAACTCCAAATCAGCTTTGATGTTTATTATAAGGAGGAATCGTAGTTTTTAACTTTGATTTCGGATAACCGCGGGTGTGGCCTGAAGCCATGATCAAGCATTTTCTCTCATACTATCGATACTTCGTTTCTCATACAGTCCAGACGCAGCCGACATTACCAGCTGATGGGGCCAATGCAACAGCGTCAAAAGGGCACCCTTAGGGTGTCGTCATGTTTCTCGACGTGCTTCATCGTCGCGGAACCAGTCATTAACAGAGAGGCCCAGTGATTTGCGCGTTTGGCTCCGCTTGATTGGTCCCATCAGCTCCTATCGGCGGCTGCATCGGACTTAAAGGTGCCATGAGGAAGGTTTCTGAGATCGCCTAAATATGGCGACAACTCACTCTGCGGGCTCTATGCACCTAGAAATCCCTAAATCATAACGATACGCGACCGATATTTCTACTAAAAGCAATCAAAGATCGCAACACTCCTATTTCATCTCCGGCGATTGGGGGGGGGGGAGCATGTTTTGCAACAGTCAATAGCAAGCGAAGGATCCTCGCGCCTCCGACATACTAAAAGCGCAAGTCACCGGGCCCTCCTTGTGCACTTGATCTGTTTAACGGTGATCAAGCATGCACAGAAGCATGAGGATCACCCTGACGTTGCCCGTTTGACGCTACGCTGTTAGACCGTTCCCATTCCAGATAGCGCAGTTCTTTGGCACAAAACTTAGTTTTTGTCTGAGATGGTAAGACCCCAAAAGGATCGAAGAAGCCAAGGTAGAACCAAACTTGACCTTCTTTCACCGAAGTCTGGGTACCTTGACCCTAATTCGCGAAGTAAATGCCAAAGTTAGGCTTTATTGCTGGTCGTTTGACTGGCATACGTCACCTTTGGATCGAAATCACCTGTACCAGAGTTAGGACTCACTTTTGTTTGTTCGGTTTTGTGAGGCAACGTTTTGCCTAAATATCCAAAAGAAGTACCAGATTTAGGCATTATTTCTGGCTCTTCGGTTCACGCGTGGCATTCTGCACTCAAGTCTGGCACTTTGACATTTATGTGTCGAGATCCAGAGAAAAGCCATAGAAATGCCAAAGAAAATACTCTGGCACCAACTAACGCCTTAAAGCAAAACCGTGCCCAAATAGGCCCCTAGAATCGCCAAGGTTGTACCGAGATAGGCGCTTCTCTAACGTGCTACCAGACATTGGCTCGTACCGTCGGTTAAGCCCAGAAATAAGGTGAAGCGAAGTATGGTACCCATTATAACGATCACAGGATTCGAATTAAACTCGTGTGCCTTTCGCAGACTACCACAACGATTCTTTGCGTATGCACAAGAAAATCCTGTGGCTGGGTATTAGGAAATGGTATGTGCACCCGAGATACTCTGACGTGGCCACCAATTAGTGGTGTGCATGTCGAAACATCATGGTATCATCGTATTTTGGTGTGAACATCGAACAATTCGATACGTGCCCGAAAGTCAGTCTGGGCCGGTTTGCTCACCTTGCGGCCGCGGCTGCGGCTGCGGCCAAGAGGGATTTTTATGTCACGTGACCAGCTCCATGGGGACAAGGAAGTACCTAGCGTCCCTGCCTAATGGCAGAGAAGTCAGTGCCGCTTCGAGTACAAAAGTCTAATTTCGCTCGTAGAAACTGACTGCAGAGGCTTTCAACTGAAGTCCAATTAACCGCCCCATCATACTTTAGGAGCGGCAGGTAAAGTTACGGCCAGGGAAGGTAAATATAAGCCAAAATAAAGGAAAAATCACGCAAAACGAAAGCGGTGGTTGTGTATTTATATATCTGTGCCAGCGCCGGCCGGAACAGCGTCTGCTGTAGTCGAGCGGTTTCAGCGCCGGGACTTGCCGTCGCGGCGTGAGAGTTCCGGGTTCGAATCTCGGCGAAAACTTTTTTTTTGTTCTTTTTTTTGTGAGATTTGTTTTATCCCAGGTTCAAGTTCTATACTTTGTCTGACTCCACTCCCACTATGAATGTAGACAAGGCCCTATGAGCTCTATAACATTATTGGGTGGGTAGCTCTGACTCACCAGTTCGTTGTTCATGCGCTCGGAAGAGCGCATACATGTCTCTGGCTTTCTTTACCAACTTCCGCCATGCCTCCTGCAGCTGCCGTGCACTCCGCGGAAAGCTTATGTCGTTGACAATATCTTCCCATGCCTGTCTCTTCGTTCGCCAGGTAACTGTGCTGCTGAATTTCTCTAGAATTTGTTGTTTTCGTTCTCCAATTGCTCTAATTAATTCAATTTGTTGATCCAAAGTCATTTTAGGTGTTTGCGTTAGAGAGATGGTTTTGCGATGTCGACGCCTGACTCATTTTTGCATTCGGTTGTGATCGTCTGCTATTCATACTAAAATTCAACAAGTAATGTGTTAATATTACAAAACGATTGCCACAGCGAGATGTAAAGAGTAAAAATATAACTTTTATCACATTCCATGCAAGTAAAAGTATAATCTCTTTTATTTCGGTTTTACGACTTTCTCAGACGTTTGACTTGTTGCCTTGCCTGTAGTATTTCGCTCAATCAATGCATCCACGGCTGCTATTTTTTTTGTGTGTGTGTTTATTTCGTGGAATCTTTTTTTTTAATTGACACGACTGCAGTGTGTATTAGTACTAAATAGGCGCCTCCTGTTATTGAACGTAGCAAGAGCGTTGTATATTTAAAAACACATAAAATTGTAGTTGCTGGGAAAGGATGCTTGTTTCGGCCCCGTTTGTGTGAAAGTCATACCGATGCTGTAATCTTGGTGTCCTTTTAATGAACATTATGAAACGTTCGTATTTGCGCGTTAACTTGGCTTGATCTTGGTTTCCTTTTAATGAACATTATGAAACGATTGTAGAAGCGCGTTAACTTGGCTTACCATAATCTTTTTTTTTTCCGGTTTGTCAATCCAACAGGTGGGGCAAACAGTAAAAATCGTGTAAGGCGCAGTAGTTCCAGTGGATGATTAGTAAAAAAGATCACACTTAAAAAACAAAACACACGCGCAAAATAAAAAAAAAATAAAATAAACGTTTTCGCCGAGATTCGAACCCGGAACTCTCACGCCGCGACGGCAAGTCCCGGCGCTGAAACCGCTCGACTACAGCAGACGCTGTTCCGGCCGGCGCTGGCACAGATATATAAATACACAACCACCGCTTTCCTTTTGCGTGATTTTTCCTTTATTTTGGCTTATATTTACCTTCCCTGGCCGTAACTTTACCTGCCGCTCCTAAAGTATGATGGGGCGGTTAATTGGACTTCAGTTGAAAGCCTCTGCAGTCAGTTTCTACGAGCGAAATTAGACTTTTGTACTCGAAGCGGCACGGACTTCTCTGCCATTAGGCAGGGACGCTAGGTACTTCCTTGTCCCCATGGAGCTGGTCACGTGACATAAAAATCCCTCTTGGCCGCAGCCGCAGCCGCGGCCGCAAGGTGAGCAAACCGGCCCCGGGGTGCACATCGGAGCGTCTGTTATGCCCGCCGGTCAGTCTGAGGGATATCCAGTAGAATATTTTCTAGCGTTTGTTTTGCCCCCGTTGAAACGTTTGAATTGAAGTATACCGTAGCTATTACGATGTTCTTGTGTGACGGCACAAGGACTACTAAAGAGAACTGCGTAGGCCGTCGCGTTTTATGCCTTGGTTTGTCCAACGACAAATGCGAACATTTCGCGCGAAATCAACAATGTATATGTGCCATACAATGTTGATTTCGGACGAAATGTTCGCGTTTTTCATTCATAAACCAAGTCATTAAACGCGACGTGTATGCGTGGATTTCAGCTAATTTCCTTTACTGGATCAGGAACACATCAATATAGCTTTCAGTCCATTTAAGCAGTCAGACTTGTTTTGTTCATTTTGCTGTTATCTTCCGCACTGGTGAGAATTCTGCGCCGAGCCTGTCGATACGACCAATCGGTTAAAGACCGACGTACAACCTCGGTTTTCTGCAGGGAAGATAATCCTCTTAGCGCTCCCCTCTCCTAAGCTGCGAGGGGAGCCAAGTTAGGGTCAAGGTAAAACGTGGAGAGGATAGAGGAAAGGAGGAGGCGGGCAAGAGTGGAAAGCGCGAAGTGTACGTCGGCTTTAAAAGAAAGAGAAAAAGAGAGAGAGAAAAAACACATCATCTGTCGCAATTGAGAACGCCTACGTGTACCTCTCTCGATCGATTTCAGAGCGTGCACGCTGCGAATGCGTTTGCCAAGTTGTTTTAACACTTGTTCTTCTTCTTTTTCTGGCGTGTGTGCCGCGCGTTTTCACTTGGGTTCTGTGATAACTTAGCAATGACGTCACAAAACCCGTGCGACAACCGCGCCGTATACCGTAAAATGTTGAAATATAGTTTCTAAAAAGAAAAAAACAAGGCATCTAAAAATGTTTGAGAAAAGAATATATCGTTCAGTCTGAGGCCTTTCAGCGTACAAAGCCGGGGTGAAATATCGCTTTCTTGGATTTGCCTGTGGACCTCCTCCATCCGTCTAGCATCAGGCTTTATACAGACGGTCAGGCTTTTTCAAGAGGGTTGCTTCAAATTACAATTTGCTTCTTTTTTTGCGTGTGTGTTTCTTCAAATTTTTGGTCAAGAAATGAAAGAGAGGGCGACAATTTTTTCTTACATTGTTTAACGTTCCACTTTCTTCAACGCGCACTAAGGTTTACCCGGACAATTTGGATTCTGAAGACAGAATCGTAATTTTCTTCGTGACCCTTTCTTGGACGCTCTGAAACGTCTGGACGAATACTTTCAATTCAAAAACTTCAATCTTCAGACCATCCATGGAGCATTTGGTTCGCTTCGGTGACCACCATAAAAGCAATGCGTACGAGTGTGCTCCGTATTTGTGATATAGGGGGCGAGTGTTTTTGTCATCGGTGGAGCTAGGGTCATCGGAGCGCGACACTGCGCGGCTTTGCCAACAACTTGCTGCGTGAGAAAGGCATTCAATTATGCACAACTAGCTGAATTGGCATGAATTACGTGACAAAACCCAACATCAGACACAAGTCACGATGGGAAAAATATATCAAGAAAATGCAGGTTAAAACTTACTCTGGGCAGATCATAGACAATTATGCAATCAAACACGCGAACGGATGATAGTGCTGTGATTTACCGGGGACAACGCGAGATTATCTATTCTACTTTCAATCGACAAGGCTAGCGATTTGGGAATAATCCCGAAACTGACGCAAGCGAAGGGTATGTTTTGTCAACTAATCTTCACGTTAGCGACGTTCAATTATTTAAAAAAAAATCCAGCTGAAATAAAAGAATGAGGCGCTTACTGCGGTGCATAACCGACCGTACACAAAATTGGATAACGATGTAAGAAAAAAAGAAGAAAGCACCTGAACTCCTTATATTTTCACGGTTGGCTCTATCTGATTTCATTTGCCCCTTCCCTTCGTTTAACGTCGTTAACTCCCGCACTTCTTCCGGCAACTTTAACTCGATTTCAAACTTAATTTTCGTTCACTTTGATTTCGCTCTGGAGCCGCTTCCGATGCACAGGTTCCTCAGATTACATCTTTTCGTGTCGTGCGTAAACTTAATTATATGCAGACTACTTAAAGCTAGGGGTTCATCAGATAAAAACCGTCCTAGGCGTCTGCTCTGAAATATTGAAAAGAAACACACACACACACACACACACACACACACACACGCACACGCACACACGCACACACACACACACACGCGCGCACACACACACACACAGCACACACGCGCACGCACGCACACGCACGCACGCGCACGCACGCACGCACGCACGCACGCACGCACGCACACACACACACACACACACACACACACACACACACACACACACACACACACACACACGGGTTAATCGTTATTCCTGCAGTTTTTAATATGGCTGTTACATGTCAAAAGATTCTCATTCGCTCTCAATTCGCACTGTCATTTTCCGAGACGATGCAGGCTCCGATGATTGTCTATACTCCGTTCAGCCTTGTGCTGACAGTGCAGCCAATGCCTCAGGCACGAGAGTTCGAAGTCGCTGCTTTGAAGCGTTCTTCCGTAGAACGACCGCTCGGGCTAGAAAAGCACGCCTCAAAGCCAGGAGCGTGTGCTAGCTCGCACTTGTAGCTTTGGCTCCAGTTTCAGCTTAAGGGTGAACGGAGTATAGACCTTTCCAAAGATAGGGCTCCTGGCCGATTTCATTTTCAGTGTTTATGCGTATGGCGTGTGATTTGCTTGCATTGCGAAGCGACAAACATGCGCGTGTTGCGCTGAGGATCGCACGCTGGACTGAGGACTCGTAAATATTGGAATGGTGTATGGTGTGAGTTGAAGTCGCCAAGCGACGAGCGACGCGAGTTGTACCTGCCACATGACCACACTTTGTTTACGCACTGCATCAATGGATCGTATCATCTACAAAATCCCAGTTGTTTGAAGAAACAAACACAAAAAAACCCTTTTTTTCTTTTTTTTTGTAGGAGAAGAAAATTTTGCGTCGCTGACCGCTCAGTGCTTGTCCAGACGCAGCGCTAATAGTCGTGACCACTTGCCAAAATATCAAAACTTACTGTCATCTGATTCAAAAGTCGAAGCGAATTCCGGAAATTTTCAACGAGGAAGTGAAGCCCGCTTCCAGTAGTGGACGCCTTTCGTCTCCACGTATTTACGTGGCTTTGTTATACTTCGTTTCAGCTTGAGTCCAGACGCAGCCGATGCTACGAGCGCGAGCGTGTGGCCCTGAACAGTGCTTGCATTGCACGAGCGCGCGTGCTTGGCAGGGACGCTGAAAGCCCGGAGCTCGCGCTTGTAGCATCGCCTGCGTCTGGACCCAAGCTGAAACGAAGTATAGACGCTTTGCAGCAGCTGTGCATGGGCGCCGCCATAACTGACCTTCAGTTTTGTTTCCCCTTATTACGTTTACTTCACTTGATTATTACCATGCAGGCCAGGTTATTGCCATCTTATATTTTATTCTGTCTTTCTCCTCAGCATTGGTCATTGTGGAGGCTCGTCCACACCAATTTCAGTGGCTCGGTATCTCGGTAAAACAAGAGAAGGGCGGCTATGGCGGCTCAATCTGGCGCGTGTGTAAAGCGTCTATAGCCGACATTTTGCTCTTGGGCTCTCCGAGACAGGACGGATGCTCGTGAAGCGAGACATTTGTGATGATGTGGATATGATTAGAAGAAGAAGAGAGGACGAAGACGTGTAAAGAAAAACGAGCGCACGAGAAGAGGAGTCTGGAAGGAACACCTAAAGTAACTGGATCGATGAAGCTCCACATAGCGATCTTGGCGCGACTGATTCAGAACGACCCTCTCGAAGCTCCGAAGTCCTGAAAGGACCGAAACGACGATTGCCATGGGACCAGAAACCGATCAGCCATGCTACATACAGATGACCTTGAGAGGTCATCTGTATGTTAGTATCTGTTTGTGCCCGGCTAGCCGGCAGGGAAGGCAATGACGTTACTTTCCCAGGCTCCAGTGACTTTAGGTCGCAGGCAACAAGGGCGCCGTCTCATCTGCGCTCCCAGAAGACGGGCTTCACAGAGTCATGTCGTCGGCGCGCTGCGGAGCCCCAGTTCGGCGAAGTAACCGGGAGGAAACCGGAAACGCCCGCACCTGAACGTCCCACTACGGTGCACGTTCCATCATCACCACTCCCCGAAGAAACATTACAACCCTCATACTGGCCATGAGACACCCAAGCGCCCTGGATTCTCGGAATAACCCGAAATAAATGAAACCCGACTGTTCTTCGTAAATATTCTGATTTCTAGTTTTTGGTTCTCCGTAATAAGGTTCTTACTTTATATATATATATATATATATATATATATATATATATATATATATATATATATATATATATATATATATATATATACACAAATTGCCGGTCTTCTAGGTTTATACTCTGTTTTCTTAACATGTCTCTTTATCATTTCTAACTTTCCCGGTACACCTTTAAAGTGTTTAATATTAAAAGCGAATGTGCAGCTCATAATATAAATATAAACGGGATGCACCTAAACCCACCAAATAAAATGTGCTTAAATGTGCCCTGAGGAGGTTTCTGAGATCGCCTAAATATGGCGAGACCTCACTCTGCGGGCTCTAGGCATCCTAGAAATCCTTAAATCATAAAGATGTGCGGCCGATTGCCCTATTAAAAATGCAATCAAATATCGAACAAACCTACGTCATCTCCGGCGATGGGAGGAACACTGTTCCGGCAGCCGGGACGACATGTGACCAATGAAAACGCGACATTTTGTTGAGATTGCAAACGCTGTATTACAACATGTGTATGCTTTTGTAGATGATAAAAGAAAATAAGCGTAGTCGAAACAAGCTGTTTTTTCGCGGAGAGAGAACATAATACTGCAATAATCGTCCAAAAAAAAACCGCGCCCCATGATTTTTTTGTTTCTTTGCGGGAGTGATGTGTTCGGTTTTCAGCTCTTGAGTTCGCGCTCGCTGTATAGGCAACGAACCGCGGCCATTCGAGATATCAGTCCGTGGTTCCACCGGTCGGAGACGCGCTATTGGCTGATAGCTGTCCTGGTTTCGGAACATGATGCTCTTATCGCCGGAGATAACCTCGGTGTGTAGCGATCTTTGATTTTTTTTTTAAATAGGGCAATTGGCAGCGTATCGTAATGATTTAGGGATTTCCAGGATGCTGACAGCGAGCAGAGTGAGTTGTCGCCATATTTCGTCGATATCAGAAACCTCCTCAGAGCACCTTTAAAGTATCAACACTTTCTTCCCCCAAAAATATGTTTTCCTTGGTGGGGCGCCGTAGTGTTTTTTGTTCGTGCACATAGAGAGAGAGAAAAAAATCTGTATTGATCGAACAAACGGACACCTTGTCCGGCGCTCGAGGTTAGTGTGGAGCAAGCGCTACTGGCGATCGTTGCGATTAAAAAAAAAAAAGAGACTTGTCGCGCTTTATACGTGTACGGTGTCAACAAGCTCAGGCACCATGTCTTTTCTCTATCGCGGACTGTTTGAACAATCCCGGAGGACGGGAAAGCGTTTTGTTCGATTTCAGATAAAGCTTCAGATATCTGGAAATATTCATTTTGAGCACGAAGATTGCTGCCTAAGTGTCGCTATTCAAAAGTGGAGCTTATTTAGTTATATCTCTGGGAGCGCCACGTTCCGTGGTAAGAGTTTACCGATTCTCGATGGCACGAAGGCTAAACGCTTTTCCGCTGTCTGTGTTTCGTAGCTATTACAGTTCACTGGTTTACTGTTTACTGCTCGTGGTTCTCAACTCGAGATGGAATTATGCTCGTGGCTCAGCTAAGCCTTAGCACCAAACTTGGTTTCTTCCCATGTATTTGTACAAATCCACAGCCAAGCACGCGCTCGTTCCTCGCTTCGCAGAAAGCGAGGAACGTACAGAGGCAGGAAATGGCACCGGCCAGCAGCCCTTCACTGGAATAGCCTGAACTCCAGCTCGCACAATGTATGCTGCGTTTTCAAGGAGGCAGGCGTATCTCTGCTAGATTCCGCCTTTTGACAGAGCCCCACTTGCGGCAGAAAGCACTTTGGAAAGTCACGCGCTTGCTGCAATACCCGCCACAACACTGCGCAGGGCACTTGGAATGGAGCAAAGAAATATTATTTCGCGCTCTCCTTCCTTTATTCTTTTATGTTTTGTTTCCCTTCTCCGCTCCTATTACAAAGTAAACCACAACAAGAAACGCGATAGGCATGTTTCTTTTTTCTTTTTTCCACTTCTGCGGCATGCCATCACCAACGCAGCGCAGCTTCTTTCTGATGTCGGGTTCTATACTATATATCATGTATGACATCATCCAGCACACCGGTCAGAAATCGCATGTACTCCCGTAAAGGGGGCTCCGTCGAACGGCGCCAATACTCGTGCAAAAAGCGCCGAAGACGAGGGTAGAACAGACGGTGAAGTCGCCTAACGACTTCACCGATTCCGATCAGCACGCATCGCGGCGCCCGTATATGTAGTACAACAATGCGCCACGAGGAAACGCCGGACAAAAAGGTTCCAAAGAGGTGGTTGACGGCGAGGGCGGCGCCGACTCCATGCGCGAGCGGTCCAAAACCGATCGCCACGGCTCCGGGAAGCCAGCACGAACGCGGCGTTGTGCCCTCCCCGCCCGGGCGACATATTTTCGCCACCAGGCCCCAAAATGTAGGACATATCGATTCCCTTTTGGCGGCTCCCCAAAATAATCGTCCCGTCTCCCTCTCTCTTTCCCCTTCGTTTCGCCTTTTTACTTCCTTTTTTATTCTTCGCGTCGTGGCAGCCGAAAGGACGCACGCCCTTTCGCCTAAATTAGGGCAGATGGATTTGCAAATCGAGTCAGCGCGAGTTGAGGTGAAGATCGAAGGAAACGTGGACCCGTGCATGCCTCAGCGAAAAGAGAGGCGAGGAGGGGCCCAAAACGCCGTCGTTCGTCGCCGGGAAGTTGGGAGGGAAAAATACGCGCGAGTCATCAGGTTTTGATCCGAGCGTAAATGTCGGAGTTCGATCGAGGTATGCAGCGAATGGTTTGAGTCAGTGACAATTTTTCGCGGAACGATTGTGACCAAAACATATGTCGACTGGCAATCGGTTCTTTCTGTCCCGCGGTCAAACTTTACAAAAAGAATTACCTCGGATTACGTCGTCTTCCACGAAACATAAACAAGCGTGCGTGCCGACCACGTCGTTGAGTGCCGGAACTCTAATAAATAGAGCGTTTTAGAATAGCGTACCCAAAAGCTTTCTGAACGCAAAGCAATAACGACATCGCCACCGCACGTGCGCCCAGCACAAGCCGCGTTTCTGATTGGCTTTGCTCACGCGGTGGATACGTTCATCTAAAACTCACTAATGATTACTCTCGCAAGTTTCGGTACTAGAGGTTTAGGAAATAAGTTTCTCAGGCGCACCACCGTACCGAACGCGCTCTTCAGAGCACGCTTCAAACTTAGCAGTACAGTATCAAAGCACGCTTCAAAGGAACAGTACGCTACCGATACCAGACCAGGAAAGCGCGACTCGCTGCTCACTTAATTTGGAATATAATGAGCCGTTCAACCGCACGTCGTCTATCCCATTAGTGTACCTCGTCCATTCTAACGGTCAGACGGCAAACGGAATCGCGAAACGCATCGGTCAGGCTACCAGTCGCAGTCAATTAGCGTTCTCAGTTGCCATTGGCATGTATGCTTCTACGAGGTCGAAGAGTTTGGTCAGATTCTACCTGGGTACTTTGGCGAAAGGTTGCATTAGCCGTCTTCCTATCTTCATGGTGATGGCCGTCTAATCTAGACCCATTTCAATAGTGCGCGCCATCCTGCTGCACCTGTTCTTCGAGTCCGGCATAATCTCATCACGTACTCTGAGCATGTATTGGACGCAAGTGCTGCCTCCGCGCGTTCGAAGAAGACTCGGAGCCAATCACACGCTTCGTGTTACAAAAATCAGCGACTGCTGCCTGATGTTGCTTGATGGGGTGTTGAAAATGGTGGATTATGTCCTTCGGCCAATTTATTCCAAAAGTCGACAGGTATTATTTATTATTATTATTATTATTTTAAATTGCGTTTTTCAAAACAACTAATTTTTTTTAAAGCTTCCCCCGATAATTGTGCGACAATTTATTTGAAGTGTTTACAGAAAGAAAGAGAAAAGGGCTATATGATTATTAGGGATTTTTAATAGCCTCAAAAGTCACGGCGATTCTTGGGCAGTTCTACTGGACATTGCGAAAGTCAGGGCAATTGGTAACACATGCCGCTTCACTACGCACGTTTCCTTGAACCGTGAGCGAGAGGCCCGAACCCCGCTGCATTGTATGTGCCGTTCTGCTAGCAATGGATCATAATCATACAGCGTGGAATGAAAGATCCAAACGTTCATTGTCTTTGGAGCTTACAATGAGGTCATCACCTACGTAATTAATACATTTAATGATCGTTGCAACTTTTTTTAGTTATCCTGTAATTCTAGGTACAATGTATTATCCATAACGAGACAGACTTATACCCGAGTTACGCTAGCGCTCTTAACTGTCATTAAGTCAACGACAGTGGACTGAAGCGTGATCAGCGGGAGTTACACGACGGCGCCAACTGTCATTGAGCCGCTAACGATCATTGAATTCAACTGAGCTGGCCTACATCAGTTAACGGATGGTGGTGAATTCGCCCCAACAGAGCTTAAGATGGCGGCTTCCACCGCGTCGCCACCCATCGCCAGCGCCAGCGAAGCACTTACTATTACGGAAGATTCGGGGAGGTACCTAGAAAGTATCCTTGCAGCAAATATTGTCTGAAGAGGTATGACTCGGTGCCAGAGCTGCCTCTAAGAACGATAACGGCACGTCGCGGAAGGCAACGCTCGGCGAGGACGGCCATTGTGATGTCGGTGCCGATAAGACTTTCGTTAAGCCGGGTTCACACCGCTCATACATCGTACAATTAGGACTGTCTGCAAACACGAGTCACCGCAATAGCCGTGGTTCGAATGCCGCGTGCCCAATTTCTATTTTAACTCATTGCCATGCGGCATTCGAAGCACGGATCTCGGGGATGACTCCCATTCGAATCTGTTTTCCGACTGTCTTTTGTACGATGTATAAGCAGTGTGACTCCGGCTTTATGTCTCTCTTGCTTGAATTCGTGTGAAACGTTCTGATTGTCGTTTCTTAACTCTAAAAAAAAAAGAAATTAATTTCGTTTCGTTCTAAACGTTTATAATGAATGAAAAGTGTGCATATAATTCATTTGCGTTACTTTTTTAAAAGAAAGGTAATGTGACATCACTTTTGGATTCGTTTCGGTTTCAAATGTGTCCCGTGACGCGCATCCCAAATTGGGGTTGTTAGGCCTATATACCGTGTAACAACGGACAACTTAGTGAGTTCAATGACAGTTGGGAGATGCCAACGATCGTTTCCTTAATGACAGATTAAAGCGCAGGTGTAACTTGGGTGTTATAAAACTAAGAAATTCGATTTCTGTAGACAATTCGGGCGATGATATTATACTCGCAGACAACGTTTTAACGCCGGGGTCACACTGCTTACACATCAGACAAAAGACAGTCTGCATACAGATTCGAACGCGAGTCACTGCGAGATGTGTGATTTGAATGCCGCACGGCAATGAGTTCGAGGAGAAGCCTGGCACGCGGCATTCGAACCACGGATATTGCGGTGACTGGTGTTTAATGCACACTGTCTTTTGTATCATGTACAGGAGCAGTGTGACCCCGGCTTAAGTAAAGAATGCTCCTGCACGGCCGGACTGGATGCGCGCTATCGCTTCTTCTCTTACGGCCTTTTCAGACGCAGAACAAAACATGAGCGCCGTTCGTCGTGGGGGCGCTGCAAGCCAACTATAGGTTACTTCACAGCGCATGCTCAGAGCGAGCTGCTACTTATTGCATCCCCGAGTGCTCAGCAGCAAGGGGCTCAGCTATGGCCGCTACTGAATACCACCTATATTCCACCTTCCTGATCAACGGTTGCCTCAGCGATGGTCTACTGTTGTGTTGCGAGCTGCCATTGAAGCTCGGGGAAGACTCATGGCGTGTCTTTTCACCAGCTGCCCAGCGATGAATCTCTGCACCACGTGAAAAAAAAGATACAAAGAAAAAACATTGTTTTCAACAGGTACCCATCGACGGTATGTGCGTAAGGTCCTCTATTCCCTTAGTCAAGCATTCAGCAGATTATTTCATTAATGGCCATCAAATTAATAAACGGGAAAATGCTCATACCCTGCGAGTTTCGTGCCGTGGCATTACCTCGGGGAGAGTCAGCATTCAGGTCTTCGAGCAGCGCTGTAATTATGCTTTTTCTAGTGATTCTCAGAGTTCCTACTCAGAATTAACGTTCACCACCAGTCGCCGAGAATCTAGCAGCACTTGACGCGCGTGTCGCATTTCTAGTACAACGTAAGGAAAAGGGCATGGCAGAGTCCGCGATAGTTTCCAAACGATATACGCCTTCGCTTCTTGTCTGTCGAGTTTTGCAGCTTGCTTTGACCAGTCTATACTCGTGGACAACTTTCTGTGGCATTTTCAAAGAAGGGAAGAGAACACGGGTGCACAGCTTTGATCAGCCATAGTCTCCTCTATACTGACATAGAGGTGTATAAAGTGAGTATATAGGAGGCTATAGATCAGCGCTCAAGCGTGCGCTCCCGTACCTTTGATTGCATGCATATCTGCAGAAAGTTGTCCCCAAGTATAGCAACGTGACAGATTATACGGCTGCGCTGTGGCACAGCTCCCGGCCGCCCTGTGGCGTTTAACCACAACGTGGAACTACGTGCTAACTACGTGCCAGTGCTGCTTCAGAAACATTGGTGTTATCATGCCTCACTAGAGAGGCCGTAAGACAGAGAGCGCGTATCCAGTCCGGCCGTGGCGCGTGTAAATCTTTGATGGGCGCTCAAGACACGCAAGCGTACGTGCGCCCATGGCTTTGACTGCATAGCCACAGAAAGTTGTTCTCAAGTATATCGACTCCCATTCTAAGCAGTAAGGAAAAACCAAATAAAAACAAAAAGCGGGAGAGGCACGCTTTGTAGTAATTTCCTTAACATTTCGATTGACTTTCAAAGCTACTATCTTTTTTCCTTTCTTTTGTTTTATGTGCAAGTGAACTGTGTATTCCAAAGCCCAATCCTAGCCAAGTCAATTGAGTTCGGTGGCATCGGATGGATGGATGGATGGATGAATCTGGCTGAGCCCTTTGGGTCGGGCGGTAGCTTACGCCACCTAGCCATTTTGTTTTACCATTTAAGCTTAGAATATTTAAATGTGAAAACTATATTTATTCCGCACTGACAAGAAAGTGAGGCTATAAAACCCCCTTGCCATCAGTTAATAAGAAAACACCTAGTTTTCTCTCGCTTTCTGCCACCTTTGCTTGGTAATCTCTACTGTCTTGAAATCCACTTTTCCTTCGCTGTCTCTAAAACCCAATGACTTTATTAAATCTATGTTGTCTTCGGTAGGCATAGGGTGAAGCCCTTTACAGTAGAGTATCAAGTGCTCAGCCGTCTCGTCCTCCTGCCAACAAGCAGCGCACACTGTATCCATTCCCTGGTATTTCGCTCTGTATGTTCTGGTTCGCGAAACACCTGTCCTTGCCTCAAACAACAATGAGCTTCCCCTAGAATTGTCATAAATGCTTTCTTTGGCAATAACTGCTTTGTTTAATCTATAGCTTTCCAGAGCCGTCTTTGTCTGCATTCCCTCTAGCCACCGATCTCTTTCTGTGGCCTTAACTTTCTTCTTAACTGAGAGCTGCTCTTCCGTAACTCCACTACAGCCTAAAAACTTTCCTCTTAATTTCCTAGTGCGCTGTCTCCACTTTGTGTCTATACTCCTCATATATAAATAGCTGAAAACATTTCGTGCCCATTGCTCCCCATCCATTTGCCTCAACCGATCCTCAAATTCTATCTTGCTCACAGCTGCCCTGCCCTCAAATGACGCCCATCCCATGTCTCGTTGTACTCCCTGGTTTGGTGTTTTGCAATGTGCCCCCAAAGCCAGCCTACCTACTCCGCGCTGTTTTATTTCTAGCCTTGCATGCACTTCGAATTTCATGCATAGCACTGCGTTTCCAAAAGTCAAGCCAGGCACCATGACCCCCTTTCCAAATCTCTCTCACCACCTCACACCTGTTGTAATTCCAAAGTGCTCTATTTTTCATTACAGCTGCATTTCTGTTGCCCTTACCTATTATATACTTTTCATGCTCACTGAGATATTCTGCACCATCACATATCCATACTCCAAGATACTTGTATTTACTAGCTCTCTCAACTGTAATATTCTGTATCTTCAGCCTCTCAACCTCATCATTGTTAAAAATCATGACTGCTGATTTTCCATCCGTCCAGACTACCAGCGCCATCTGCTGAGGCCACGTCGTTGTTGACGGTTTCCGCGAGCTTCCCACGCATCCACTGAGCGCACTCGCTCAGTGTGCGGCGACGCAACAATAAACGGAAACCAAATCCGATTGCGTTCCAAACCAGATATGAATACTCACTCAAGCGAACCCGAGTCGCTGGACGAAGTCTAGAAGGAGAGCGCGTGCAATAATCCTCTTTTTATGGCCTTTTCTTTTTTTATTCTTTTCTCGACGCTTTCGTCAACGTATTGCTTGTGGAACTTCCGCTGTCAAGGGTTCGACGGCAGTCATTGACCGTCCTCAAATGTGGATTCAAAATGAGATTATATGACCGAATGCTCGCTCGATTATCTCTTTTGAACGGTTGAGATTTTGCCGGTTGGCACCATTTGATAGAGGTGACTCGATGACCACACTCTTATGTAGTGAGGATGCTTTTGGTACGAGCTGAGGAACGACATACGCAGTAATGTTCAGTCGAATAATGCATTTTTAACCCACGCTAATATCCTTGTCACGTGAGCAACCTTAACCGCAGTTAATTCACCCTTAACTCCCGTTTAGCTGAAGCACAGTTACCGCACTATACTTTAGGACAGCTATTTCAGAAGTAGTAAAGAGTGCGCAGCTTTGATGGGCGCTCAAGATGCACAAGCGCGCGTCCCTTCGACTGCATAGCCACAGTCACCACACTGTATGCTTGCGGACAACGTTCTATGGTCATGCAGTCAAAGACATGGGCGTACGTTCGCCCGTGCATCTTGAGCGTCGATTAAAGCTGCGCAAGCACACTTTTCACTTCTCCTGAAGTAGCCGTCCGAGAGTACAGTCCCTCAGAGGCAGAGCCGTATATAGAAAGAGTTTTGTCAGTAGGAGTAGCGGTTCACAATTTTCTCTTCTATCAGCTGTTATCCCACCCCTACCCTCTACCTAACGATGACCGTTCGGCCCTTGGCTGTAACTCCCATGTTAGTATTTCCTCTTTTGCAAGCCTTCTCTCTCTCTCTCTCTCTCTAGGGAAAGTGGGCAGAGCCAGGGCGTGCACCAGACGCAGAAAGAGTGCTTGATATGCTCTCTTGGCACAACCAGAAGCCAAAAATAATCCCCTAGCGGTGGTAGCGAGAAACGGTTTTAATAAGTGTGTAAGAGTTAAATGTAGTAACTCTTCATGGTTGAAAATATGCTTCACGTGATGTTTCGATTATGATCATGCAAAACGATGTAAGAAACGAATCGGCCGCTCGACATCTGTTTTGCTCAGACGGAGTCTGACCGCTCGAACAGCAGATTCCCGGCCCTCGGCGCCTGGCATACTGATTACGTCGATCGTGCTGCTAGTCGCGCACGCCCTTTTTATATCTTCTACGCCTCTATATACCTTCCACCATGATTTTACATGACCGTGATCGAAACATCACGTTCACCTTATTTTCAGTCACCGAGAGTTACTCCGACGCACTCGTTAATTTCGCTTCTCGCGACCACCGCCAGGGTTATTATTCGCGGCTTCTGAATGTCCACATTCGAGTTTGTGAAGACGTTCTGGAACACGTTTACCCCCTTTCAGCCAATGGCGCCTCCTCATTTGCCTCTGATACTTCCCAATTAATGGCCTAACCCTCTCTATATACGGCTCTGGTCAGAGGTGTAGTGTGGTAACTGTGGTGACGCATAACAGCAGTTATATGTGACTTAAATGAAGTTAATGGTGCCCGTTTAACATAGATATAACTATAGGTTTTAACAGAGTCCGGCTCTTTCGAATTTCGGGCTCGGGGGAGCGCGACTCGGTTTCAGTGTGGTCCGATGGTGATGCTATACGGTCCCTGCCACAAACGCAGACCGTGGCTCATTATACTCACGCTTCTTTCTTACGCGTGAATCGTTCACGCCTATCCTTATTGGCTAATGCCGCAAACTGATTGGTTGTGGTGCGACAATAAGCTGCTCGGGACCCGCCACGCAGCAGGTTTCTTAAGCGGCCAGTGATTATAGTGGCGCTATTTTCTTCGTCGCACTAAGCTCATATAGGCAGGAAGCCTATACTTTACCTTTATGCATTCTTGAACATTCGCTTACAAGATACTATTCGTTCACGCTTGTGAGCGACACCTCGCGCTTTGCAGGTCCCATCGTGGCTTACATGAGGTTTTCACTTTATGTGAACCTACTTCCGACACGTCAACATGAACCTTTCATGTAGACGGAAATATGTGAACCTATTTTCGAACTTTTATGTGGTCGGAAGTATGTGAACCTATTTCCGACGCGTCAACAACTTTCAACATGATCCTATTTCCGACACGAAATCTCGCTAAACTTCCATCAGAAAGTACCGATGCCCTATGTTTTTTGTTTTTCTCCTGTGCGTGGAAGCAATGTTTTTCAGCTCACTCAGTTTCGTGAGAACGCAACCCCAGGACGAGTAAAGACAAAAAAAAACAAGAAAAAAAACGCCATGACTTTAATAAACTTGAGAGGAACGCAAAAGCTCTTGCCATTTTTGATCCATAATCTTGCGTTGAATTTTGCCCCTGCAGCGTGCGGTGGACGCTTACCACTGCCACTTGAGGTCTCTGTGGTTTCGCAACGCCAGCGACCCGGCTTGTATTACTACTAAACTCCTTAACGTTAATGGTTTGCTCTTTAGGTAGAGGTAAACTGTCCATATTAAAAACTCTAGCTAGGCGGCGCAAACTGCCGTCCGATTTAAAGGCTTCCGTCGTAGGCATTCATCCATACATGTGGTGAATGCAGCCAATGCACACATCTGAGCCGGCCTTAACGTGTCTTTGCTTTGTCCCATTGAGGCGTAATAAGTATAGAAACTTTACGTATGAACAACGAATACTTGTTGTTCCCCACTTGAACTTCGTGCAGTGCAACGTTTACGAAAGATTTGTATTCTACTTCAATGCATGCATACTAGAACATCAAAGAAATTACGCCTACACTTATTGTTGAATTTCGTATGTGACTAAATATTTTATGTCCTTCCACGATGTTTTCCTTTTCAAGTGACAAAGCAAGAAACGTAGCTGGAACTAGAGGTAAAACTAAACCAGAAATCTCGCGTTTTTTTTCGTTTTTTTTTTTAGGCGGATATATGAAATTTGAGAGAACGAAAATAAAATATGATGACACCGTGAAAATGGCCGAGTGTCAAGCGTGACAAAGCGATCCGATTTCTCGAGGCGACATAACTGCGTGCCAACATCCCACGCGGTTCCTGCCAAGGCGTTCGCGAAACAGCGCCATAAACTGGAGCGACAAGCAAACACTCAATTTGGAATCGATTACCGACTCCGAGTCTTTCGACAATTCGATCCGGTCGCGCTTCCTTCCGTAAAAAACGCGAGTTGTCGGGTACCATTGCATCGACGCTTTAGGACCGTGGGCGCAAGCAAAGAGAGAATCAACTCGAAACAAGGACAAGAAATAAAGCGAGTCGGAAATTACATCGGAAGACACATCGTGTCGGGATGGGCGATCATTTTTCACGGGTCGGCTCATTTCAGGAGGCGCTAGCGCGAGCGACATCCATCTCCGAGATGCTCTTCCTGTCTCGGACCTCGTGCACTTAGAGCTGCGTAGAAGAACTCGGACGAGAACCCAGAAGCTTCATTAGCAACGTTTCGCGTAGCCGTCTGAGTTACCAAGACGGATGGCAGGAACTTCAACATGCCTCGCTACAAGTGGACTCTGGATTATTGGTGAGCCGTGTCCACCTATGGTCTGTTTAGGTTGAAGAAAGGTGTGACAAGCTCATCGCATAAAGACTTCCACCCTTTTCACTTTAGGAGTGCAAACAGTGGAGAGGAGGCAAGTGGAGAGAAGGAAACCATCAATTACGGTGAATATAGAGCATTTTGGGCGGGGCTTGTTTTGCTATTTTAAACCTGCAAGACACACTAGGAAAGCGTGTCCGAGGCTTCTCGGACTTGAGCCAATGTCCACAAGGCATGTCAAGATGTCCAAGACGCTGAGTACTGGTTAGGCCTTTTAAGCATTAATCTGTCATCGTTGTGTGTGGACACCATAATCCTGTAAAACGCGCTATAGACAAGTTCATTTCTCCCCTTTGTTTCAGCGGGAAAGAATTTGATTGCCTGTATGGAGTTGTGCAAGTGCAGTAAACGTTCTTGCTGCCGCGTTTGTTTTTTTTTCTTGCACTACGCAATGTTTGCAGTGGTTACAGTGGAATGTTCGTGTGGGTCAGAAAGTAACTGGGGGACCCTAAAGTAACGCATTACTTGGCCTTGTTACTGCGCAGTCTTTCCTAGACGAACACTTTATGACCTGAAAGTGGTCATTTTGGTGGAGCTCCACCTGGTTAGGACTGATATAAACATAAAAAGTAAAGCTGTAGCCACAAATAATAAAGATTCCGACGTTTCTAGGCCAGCCCGGCTTTTATGACCCCAACCCCATGGATCTATGATAGGAAGTAACTTTTCGTACACAGTCTTCGAAGAACGTTCGCCGAACCTAAATCCGGGGTCACACTACATGCTCACACATCATACAAAAGACAATATGAAAAGACGAGTCACCATAATATCCGTGGTCTAAATACCGCGCGTTAAGTTTCTCCTCGAACTCATTGCCACGCGGCCTTCGAAGCACGGATCTCTCGGTGATCGCGTTCGAATCTGTGCACAGACTGTCTTTTGTATGATGTATAAGCAGTGTGACCTCAGCTTAACGGGTCGGCACATATGGGCAGGGCAACCATCGCCGAATTCAGCGAATGCAATGTTTATTTGATGAAGTGAATAATTTGTTCCCAATATTCTGGGGCCGGCAACTTCAAAGTCAAGGAATATATAGGATGAATGATATATGAACTATAAGTATAAAATCTCTGCATACCGAATATTGCATTGCACTACACTGATACACCTAGAAATCACAAGAACTGACACAAGAAGAGATCGTCCGATAAAGACATATCCGCAACCAGTGGCGTCGCGAGGGTCAGCGGCAACCGAGAGCGGTAGCCCGCCGCGAGCCCCGTCCCCCCTTCCCCCCTCCCCCCCAGCCCCCGCTCTCGCGTGGCCCACCGCGACTCTCCCCCCCCCCCCCCCCCGCTCCAACACTACCTAGAGCTGTTGTCCGCTCTCGCGTGGCCCGCCGCGACACCCACATGGGCCCTGCACCCGGGGCGGTCCGCCCCCCCCCCCTTGTGACGCCACTGTCTGCAATAAATTACGATAATTTACGTGACCACATGAAAAGAAGAAAAAAAAAACAAATATCTTGAGAAGCGTCTAAGGATAAAGAATACACAGTTGTTGTTTTTTTCATCTTTTTTGTCATGTTACTTAAGGTTTGACTGATATTTTAGTGTCATTCAAAAATGCATTTAGTAAGTCCGATGCACGATTTTTTTTTCTGTTTCTTTTTTTTTTATTCAGCCCAAGGACATAAATTGTTAGCCAAGAAAATTAACTATTGTCCGGTATGCTCCAACCCGTAATCGTCTTTTTCATAATGATGTGTTCAATGCCTTCCACGGAATGACTGCACGTGAGAGTCGGTGTTTCCACCTGTCGATTCCGGTGCTAATTTCAGCCGCCATGATTTTCTTTATTCATCCTAAACTACGACGGCAAGCTATTCATCGCCTAACCCGCTAAAGTCAATCGCAATGTATCCTCACATAGGAAGCGGTTCGTCGTGCATCAGTCCCGTCGACAAAAGATGCATTTCCTCGGCCAACTCGCCTTTATGAGGCTCTTTCTCTCTTCCGTGTCTCGCTTTTGTTTAGGCATGTCCTCATTCTGTTCGCCGCCTTCGAGCTTTTGTTTTCTTCGTATTTCCTCTCCCAGTTTGAACTGTTTTGATGAGAGTCGAAGGTCCCTCCAAGCAACCAAGAAAGAAACGAAAGAAAAAGAGTGCGAACGCGTGGGGTGGCACGCCGTGGCGTTCACCGGGGGTTGCCCAGAAACAAAAGAACGCTTTCAGCGGGGCTGGCGTCGATCAATACCGGGGGCGAACCGCCGTGGCCGTCGCCCCTCTGCCATGGGTTGCCGTCGATGCGGGCTTCCTCTGGCCTCGGCTGCGGGGCGTTCGGTGCGCGCCGACGTTACCGCTACGCTGGAACGTGCCCGCTTTCGCGGGGAGCCCCAGCAAAGTCCGGCTCAAACCGACTGGTCAGAATGCCCAACATATGTAGAAAAAATAAAAACAAAACAACTGAGGGAGTTTTTTTTTTAAATTTAGAGGTACTGTAATTTTTTTTTTTTCATTTTTGCAGTTATGTTTTGCGAATCGGTCACGGAGGACATAATCGCGGCCACTAAATTTTGCGAATTGCAGACGCCAGCATTGAAACTGTCAAGGACCGAAAATGTCGCGTTCCCTTAAGTTTCGCGAAATTTAAAATTGGCGAAATTCGGAAAACAAAGAGCTCGCGAACATTAAGGGCTTTACGATATATGATAAAAAAATGACCGTATCTCCACGTGGTGAATGATGTTGATTGGGGCGAAGGTCTGGTGGTGCTGATGACACTGATTTTATTTTTCATATGTAGTGCTCATGGTGCTAATTTTTTTAATTGCTGATAGGTAGTGCTGAGTTTCGGGTTGCGTATCGACTTCATTATTACTGTTTTATGGTCGGTTAATTGCAGAGCCAGTGGTTCTTCTAGCGGATCAGCTTGGATCCGCTAGAAGCCGTGGGAACGCATCTCCACCGCTTAAGTAAACGGTCCATGTCAGAAAGAGAATGTATAGTGTGGAACGTGGTTATATACGCATTTGAGCATTTGACCGCAGCGCCCTCTCGTCTATAAACGTTCAGTCAATGCATGCAAAGTTTAACGCGATTATATACGCATTTGACCGCAGCGCCCTCTCCTGTATAAACGTTGAGCGGCTACATGCAACGTTCCATCCATGGCACCCCAGCTCTTGAGTTACTACCACATCTCAGAGCCCCCTACTCGTCCCGCAGTCATGGGCCGAGTGGTTAAGGCGATGGACCAGAAATCCATTGGGGTCTCCCCGCACAGGTTCGAATCCTGTCGACTGCGCAAACATTTGTTCGTTTTATGTGAGCACGGACGTCGTCCGGACGGACGGACGGACGGACAAGGCTAGACCCTAAGGAGCTTCGCCCCTAATGTCGCAAAGCAGACAAGGACGGGTGCTTCCTTTTCAGCCGTGGTGAGCACTGCTCATGCGTCATACAAAAGACAGTCGCACTGTCTGAGGCCTGATTCTTTCTTGTATATAAGAGTCCCGTCACATTGGTTATACAAAAAGAACTGTCTGCAGGCATGTGGGGTCTCCAGACTAGAGATAAGGCAGATCACGGCACCTGCCTGAAGGCCAAGGCCACGGGTAGCATCCACTGCACTATTAACTTTGGGTCGAACTTTCAAGAGGATATAAGGGACAAACCCTCTCGTTCTGTTCATTGTTGGAATAACCCTGAAGATAAGCCTTTACGAGGGCACCCCCTGTTTGGCCTTGAGGGAGTTGCTATTTTCTTATTCCTCTCTTTTCTTTCTCTCCCTAAGCTGAAAGCGTGGAAGAAGGTGCGCAGTCGCCGGACCAATGAACCAGAGTCTTTTTTATCCCTTGGCTCCGCTGTCTGGGCGCGGGTAATGGCAGGAGCGTGATCATGTGGTAAAGGTTTCACGGATGACGTATAGTAGCTCTTTCCGATCCTGGAATGTCTGATTCACCGGCCTAGTTTCTTCGTGTGCTGCTGCTGCGACCAGCGGGGCTAAGCCGTAGATTTCGTCCGCGGACAACGTATTCGGAGTGTCACCAAGGCTTCCAGTGTTTGAAAAGTCCTATGCGTGCATCGGCAACAAGCGATTTCTTCAAAAAGCCCAAGGAATTCATGTGATGCGTTTAGTGTTCGGTTTGGCAAATTACTGCTTCTGCCACATCGTGTTGAATCTTCACGGACCCATTTCTTTTCGTTTTTGTGTTTGTGTGCTTCTGCAGTGCCCGTGTCAACATATATCTCGGATTACAAGCAGGCGGCGGAGAAAAACTCACCGGAGAAAAGCTCACCGGAGAAAAGCTCACCGCAAAACTGGCGGATGCGGAGAAAAGCTCACCGGCCCTTGAGCGGATGCGGAGAAAGGCTCACCGACATTTTTATTTTTCCATAGCCTAGCGGATTGTGCAAGTATAAACTCAGAACATGGGACGCCCGTAAAGAGGACAATTTATCAACAGCTTATATTTCAAATAGGTCTTTCTATTTCGCCTCAAAAGCGAATGCAGTCACCTACTGCTTCAAGAAGGACATGGAGCCGCTTGTGCGGCAGATAGTCACTGCAAGGGTTTCGTTGTCGGTTCTGCAGACGATTGGTCTCTCTCTTTGTCTTCTTAGCAGGTGGTTGTCCCCGCCTGACTTGCAACAACGTTGTGACGGCCACTGCCTGGTCTTGCTGGAGGCACTCGAGAAGCTTCGAAACACTGGGGTGGCAATGCCCAACAAGGCGCAGCAGTATACTCTACGGCTACAAAATCTTGCTTTATATAGCAAACGTCTTCGTTTTCTATATACTGCTCGACCGTGCCACTCTCAACCAATAAGAAATGGGCAAAACTTTCCTAAGAAAGTACTTTTCCTAAAAGGAACCGCTAAGCAACTAAAGGTGTCCCCTTATTCAAGTGGTCTTTGTTAACTAGACAGAAGACTAGTTCTTATATCGGTCTCGAGGAACAACGTAACAAAAGGTATGCCCTCTAGTTCTGATTTCAGTGTGGACGGTGACATTCTGAACCTCTGAAGGTCATGCATGGGTGTTTCGCCGTAGGAGGGCACTATCACACAAAGCCAACGTCTGGAAACACCAGCACGAACGGCTAGAAAACGTGCATGTCCGTGGAAGAAAGAAATCTGGATATCCTACTGACCGTTCTCTCCTGTTTTCAAAGATTAACAAAAGCTTCAGAGTTTCAGGCACCGCGTTGTTGCGCATGCACTTTCGGATTTTCGGCATACACAGTTTTGCTTTTTAGGTTTTAGGCGGACATTATTAGGTTTTTGAACTTTATCCTGCTTTCCAAGTTAAAAAAGTTTTCAGTTAGGCTTTCGTTGCCTACAGAGTAAACCACAGAAAACTCTCGCCTGCAATTATTCATTTGGGAGTAATATACCCAATAAGCTTCACCAACATTACAAAAACAATGAAACATTTTTTTACCAAACTGACGTGTTTTAATGGTAATAAATTGCTGTATGTGACGCATAATCCGACAGCCTCGCTGCGAAAAGAAAAAAAAATCGGAACTTCATTCGATGAGCTTTTTCCGGTGAGCTTTTCTCCGGTGAGCTTTTCTCCGGTGAGCTTTTCTCCTGCGAACTTTTCTCCCGTGAGCTTTTCTCCGGGATTCGTGGGAAGCATGTATATGTGTAAAGCGAACATGCTTCGAAAATGCTTGAGGTGTGTCTGCAGGTAATTCTATCATGCCTGCAGCTAACACCGTGTCTTTTTATGATGCATGATCAGTGTTACCGCGGCTTCATGTACCAAAGTACACACTAACTACTCCAGCAACGTGATTTACTATACTCTGTTTCAGCTTGGGTCCAGACAGAGGCGATGCTACAAGCGCGAGCTCCGAGCTTTCTGCGTCCCTGCCAAGCACGCGCGCTCGTGCAATGCAAGCACTATTCAGGGACACACGCCCGCGCTCGTAGCATCGGCTGCGTCTGGACCCAAGCTGAAACGAAGTATAGATGTTATTAAAAGCTCTGCCGCGAAGCCTAACTTTTGCAGAATTGTGTGTGGAAGAGTGGTGCCATTCATTGTCGTAGAAATGCTCGAGGCAAGTGCCGCGAGCCAATTCTGGGAAATTCATGGCGTCTGAAATCCAGCTCAGTGCTGCGCTGTGCCGCCATGATCTTCTCAAGGGCTCCACGTTGCACGTGCCTCGTGCATCGGCGCACCTTGCGCTACTTTTGAAACATGAAGGGGCTTTAGATGTACCGGGTTGAAATAACCCCTTTCGCAAATTCAGTGCCATCTTGTGTCCCAAATATCAGTCCACGTTTTTGTCTGCTAATGTTGGTTAAGAGCTAGTACCTATATTCACCGACAGCGGACGTACAACACTTACTGTGCTTTTCGCTGTACGTGGGTTTCTCTATTTCTTTTCATATTCGATGGCGGCAAGAAACTACCCTTTGTACGAAACGCTTAATTAAAAAAAACAAAAAACATTACGTTCACCATATCTTATTGTCATAAACATTAGCTGTCTAGGAATTCCTAGGGTACATCAATAGCGAGTTTTAGAATAGGGGTCCACAGCTTTGGGTGCCCCAAACAGCTCGGGGCATCGCAATGGGCATGCGCAGAAGTTCTGCACATGCTCAGTGGGACGCCCTAAGCTGATTGGGGCACCCAAAGCCTTGAGGCCCTCTATTCTAAAACTCGCTAATGTCCTTCTGTTTAGGGTGATGCCACCCTTTGTAGTACCCGATGCCGACAGCACGCGCTCCCGGGGAAAATACAAAGAAATGACGAAAACAAAATGTCGCCATAGCACAGTCAGCTTCACAAACGCGTGCAGGGACACGCTCTTTCACTCGCTTGTGAACAAAAAAAAAATGAAAATAAACGTGTGGGACAAAATGGCCAGATGTCTCCACCCCAAGCAAAGCGCACATGAAGGGACCCTAAGGTGTCCCAAACCGAGCATTTCAAGGATTTATTGAAATTATAAAGCGCAAGGAACAGACACGGACATGAAGCAGACAGGACTCCTGTCTACTTCATCCCCGTGTCTGTCCCTTGCGCTATATAATTTTAGGATGTTGAACCAACTAGCGCACCTTAATATTTTAGGAGATTTACACGACACCCTGAAATGCATAGCGCAGAGAAGCTTATAAATCTCGTCACCGGGATGTCTGGAATGTTCAAGCTCCGCGTAGGTGCCCGTCTTCAAATTCTTTCTTCGGCATCCACTAAAAGGCCGCCACTCGCATGTGCGGATGATACAAATAGGTGATGACTGGTATCAAAGGAGCCCGACTGAATTTCGGAAAGGGTCACTTGCGTGAGCAAATGCTTTTTTTTAATTAATTTTATTATTGGACATTTTAGCGTTCTGGAAATGTTAACACCTGCTGAGTTATGCTGTTCAAGAGAAACACGTCGTTTTCTAGCCACCCAATCTACGGACCCCGTCGCACGCCCAGTTGCAACGGATGTCCCGATAGGTGGCCACACTTATTTGGAAAGCGGTGGGTTTGAACGTTTAAAACACGTTTGCTGTGAAAATCGGGCCTGACGTTTTCACGGCACTACGTTACGTTCGAATGTCCTGGAAAGTTCGGAGTGCAGAGAGTTAGCGTATCGCGCGAGTGCTCGCGTGATATGCTAATTTTTCGATTTAATGAGATTACAACAGCACTTAAAATCTAAAGATAAGAAGAAAGAAAACAAAAGGGAAACAAGTGAATGAGTAGAACTGTGTGTCAACGCCTCATGATGTGTAACTCTGCAGTGCACTGCACTGTAAAATTCCGATTAGTTTTTAGTACGTAATAGACCGATGTCACCAAGCGTTCGGCGCGTCTAAGACGCCGCCATGTACTTCATTTCGCAGGAGGTGGGCCGCAGTGGACGACGTGGCTCGTGTCGTCTTGTGCTTTGCAGGTGCAGAGCCCTAGCGATGTCCCACGTGCAGCAAGACTTTCTTCGATGCATTGTTGCAGCCGCGTAGTGTATCGAAACTGGCTAGTGAAATTGGTCGATTCAAGACGTTTTCTTTTGTTTCGCCCAAGACGTATACGTTTTTCATATTCTCCGTAGAAGAAGTAGCGGAAACAGCACTATAACACCCTGTACCTTTCTTGTTTTGTTTTTGTGGATCAAGGACGACTGCCTCTGCCATCTTAACAAACGATAAAATAGACGACGGACCGAGGGGCGAAAAGAAGGCCGTAAGTCTTCCGGTAACAACGACCCTGATGGCGACGCCTACCTCGCTAGACGACGCGAATCACCTTGTATACAAATCCTCGCTACCAGCTACCGCCTTGCGTGATGGGACCTTTACGCTTACGACTCAACGCCACCCGAGAGGACGTGTTAAATTTCCCAGGGCACTCGTGAAATTTCCCGGTTACGATCGACTGCCATCGTCCAAAGTGAGGAGAGCAAATCCTCGATCCTTTTTTTCTCCCCCTCCGACGTCGTAACTTTTTTTTCTTTCTTCTTTTCCAGCATCTTGTAAAACCGTGAACGTGCCACAGTTGCCGTTTTTGTGCGCAGAGGTGTACGTTTACCGCTTAGCGTACGAGCTTGTTACGAGGGCGTAGCTCCCTCGGCAAGACACCGTTTCCGGGTTCTTCGTCAACAGAGGGAGCAGCGTGCAATTAAACTCGCCGACCGCTTAAGAAACCCGGGGCGTGGCTTTATTATGTTCTCGCTTCGTGATCGTTTCTTTGGCATGCTTCCCGGCTAATGCCAAAATCTGATTGACTGCGAGCGATTATCAGATGCTCGCGACTTGGCATTACCTCGTCATTTCTTACAGAACGACAAGGTTCTCCCTCCCCTTGTAGATAAAGGGTCTCAGAGCCACAGTATACAAATATGAAGGCTACCAACGAGCTTGAGTAAACTTAGAGCGGTAAACTAGCGGCCCAAAAATGGCACTCCCTCGCCCCCGGTTGCCGCCATCTTGACCATTTGCCACATTAGTGATCACGTGACTTTAAGATGGCTGCGCCCATAGGTGCGCCAGATCAGATTGGCCAGATTATGGTAAGCAGGGCCGCGGTCCAAAATTTACTTGATCTCACTCTAGGGTGAATATTCTGTACCTTGGCGTTCAAAAACCTACCCGCGTCCAGTTGCTCTATCAGTCTTGTCACGTGACATGACCCACCGGAGTAACGTCGGATCCATTCGAGTAAGATTCGAACGCAGCCTCAGAGGGCCGCTCTGCTTACCGTGATCTGGCCAATCTGATCTGGCCCACCTCTGGGCGCAGCCATCTTAACGTCACGTGATCACTAATGTGGCAAACGGGCAAGATGGCGGCAACCGGGGGGGGGGTGCCATTTCCGCTGCAGGCCCTGGGTTGCGGTTTACCGCTCCTAAGTGATACTCAAGCTCGTTGGGGGCTACATTTCTTCCATTTGAGAACTCTACATTCTTAGAAACCTGGGGTGTCCCCTTTCCCGCAAAGCACTTGGAAGGGCAAATCGCTGCTATGCACGGAGAGAGCTTGGCGAACGAGGGGCTGGTAATACGGGGTGCGGCAGTAGGGAACAAACACATTTGGCACGAATTGCAAAATTCGAAATCCAAACGTACAGACCTCAAATTGGGCACGCGAATCTAGTTTCGCAACAAGTTTTACGTCTCTATTTTTTTTTTTTCGGAGCTCAACTCGAAGGCTGTGAAATATTAGAAATAAGGAAAGAATCGGATGCTCGTGCATTTTCTATGTCCTGTAGCTGTCTGTCTGTCGTCTGCGTGCTGGTTTATGAGCTCGCTCCCGGGTGGCTTGCTGAGCGCAAACACGCTAAACATCAATAGCGGAGGCTGGTGATGAGCGAAACAATCGCGATAATCAATACTTTTAATGAAATATATGAACAATGACCCCCTGACAAATCAGTGTGCAGACGACGAATATCCGGAATGGCTATCGAAACGGCCACCGAGGAAAGATGTGTCGTTTTGTCCCAGTTTTATTGTTTTATTCTTTCTTCTCTGACTTCAACCAACACGCTCTTCTCCCAAGCAAGCAAGCGTTTTTTTCTTCTATATTTAATGTTTTACCACCACCTAAATTGAGCTCTGAAATATATAGACATAAAACTTCTTGCGAAACTACGTTCGCGTGCCCAATTTCAGCTATGTACAGAGCGCGACACTGTTAGCGCGAACAAGCGATCGCCGATTTCAGCTTTTCTTTGAAATCAGGACGTCATCCAGTTGTTATGCTACAAGAGCTGATTTAGTTCTATATTCTAAGCGTAATTTCGTACTCGCTAATCCTGTTTAGAGTAAAATGCGAAAATGCGCCAATGTCGTGTTCGCCTAACTGTGTCGCGATGTGTACGTTTAGAATTCGAATTTTAAAGGCGTCCCATATCAGATCTGCGCCAGGCATCTAGCTTTGCGGTCTACCGCTATCCTTTCGATCAGAACCAATCAGAGCGGCATCATTTGACGTCATCGCGTCTCCGTATACTGGCGTATTAATATAATACGGGACTACTGAAACTGCTCAGAGCCGTCAGCTTCAACTCAGCTAAAGATGAAACAACAGGACGGTGACACTGTATATGACGCCTTCGAAGTAAAATAGCCAAAGTTATTGCGAACGCGACGCAGGTTTTCTGTCCCCAGCTGAGTACAGGATCCGACAGTATACGCCAGTGTTGTGCACGCTTCATCGAAAGAGGAACGAAAGCTCGTTGCTCGTTCCTGCTCATTCTTGGAACGAGGTTCCGTTACAATTTCCAGCAGTTCGAATGGAACGCGTTACCGTTTAATTTCTATGAAATTTGAACGTGGCGTGGCTTGAACGTTACGGATAATACGCAGATAAAATAAAGCAAGAAACTAAAAATATTTACATGGAACTACGTGTCGTGTCGCCAGGATGACATTTTGTTCCAATTCTCGGTTTTAGACTATCTCTCAAACAGTTCACCATGTCTTGGAGTCGGAGATTGAAATTGGCGATAATAAGAAGCCTGCCTGCTAAATTTGGGTAAAATTGCATATATATACATATATATATATATATATATATATATATATATATATATATAAACGCCGTACATTCTGCTGTTCCCTCGAAAGCATACTTGGGTAGTAATTCAATTACAGTAATTGAATTAATGTAGTTTAATTATTGTTCTGGGTAATTTGTAATTGTAATTACTTTCGGCTAAAAGAAATTGTAATTGTAATTTAATTACTTTCTAGCGTCAGTAATTGCAAAATTTCAGGCACAATTACAATTACTTTTATAAGACTTTGTGCAGCCGACGGAACCTCTCTGAAAGCCTCAGCGCTCGCACAAGCGGCATAGCGCTCGGTGACACACTCGCACACATAGACACACACGCACATACACGCACAACAAAAATAGTTTTGCATTGTTTGTTGTTTTGTCGCTTACACTGCGGGCTGAGAGACAATCTTTGGAGCCTACATCAACGGCACCGTCTGGAGAGTGAGCAGAAAACTATAGTATAAACATGCCAAAATATTGAAAGAAAAAAGTATTGAGCTTCAGCTTTCAGTCGAGCTTGCGAATTTTAATTGTCTATGTTTTTTGTCTTTTTTCTGCCAGTTTTATACGTCTTTCTTCCAGTACTGTCGCGTAATTGTACCTTTGTATTATTTTCAAGTTTATTTCCGGTTCGTTTTACTTCGTATAATATTTTCCTAAGCATTTTGGAGACTGGCCTTGCACCTGTGAATATTGCCACCAATGGTTCGGGAGCCCCGATTCGATTCTTATAAAGTTCTGAGCCATTATAATTTCAACTCAATATAAATAATTTACAATACCATGATGTTTGTATGTGAATGCGGTCGTACTAGCGCGTATGGATTTTAGTTGTATATTAATACTTGTAAAATACTCATATATGACTAATTGTCGCATTTTTATTTGCCGAGCTAACAAAAGTCTGTCAACCCAATTTTTTCGTTAGCCGTCTGGCGCCTTCCAGCATAGGAACTGATTTATTATTATTTATTAAAAATATAAACGTAGTACTTCATTGCCCCAAACTGTCAATTTATATCATAAATTTAACGAAATCCATAAAAGGAAAGTACAATACGTGACATTTATGCAGCGATGCTTAAGCCTCCTCAAACATTGGGGCAAAGAATGAACAAATACGTTGCATTTCATGCAACTCGTTTAAAGTGATATGGCCCAAGTCGGGTCACCCTCAGAAATAAGTAATTCTAAAGTAATTTCATTACTTTTTAAAAGTAATTTGTAATTGTAATTACTTACTTTTCATGTAGTAGTAATTGTAATTGTAGTTAAACTACTTTTGAAGCAACGTAATTGTAATTGTAATTAAATTACATTTCGAAAGTAATTGACCCATGTATGCTCGAAAGCATAACGAGTTCGCGTCCCAATTCCACCAATGACAGAGTTCTCCGTTCCTCCTAAAAACAACGCGTTCCAGGAACGTCGTTCCTCGAAACGCCGTTCCATACAACACTGATGGATGCATTGAATGCTTCCGTCAGACGGCCTGTGGAGCTACAAACGCCTCCCGTGACGGAGTTTCCGTGAGTTCGTGATGATTCTCTTATGGCCTATTCGTCCGGGGCACACCGCACCCGTCCAAGGCACTAAACCCTTTCCACATTAGTACACGAAAGACTGGCGGGGAGAGAAGGAAGCTCCCTCTTCCCTCTAGCCTTCCGTGTACCACGAACCGCTCTGCACCGGTGCGATGCGGGCACCAGATGAATTGGCCATTAGACGTCGTCCTCTAGGCGTCGTCCTCGGAGGTCGTCCTAGACGTCCTAAATATAACAGCTTCTGCTTGTCCTCCATCTTCACGTGAAGTGGAAGGGCTCTACATTTTTTTTCTAGTTAGCATTTGCCTGTTGAAATGGAGTTAAGTCACATTAACCTCTTTTCTCCAAATAAAATGTATATGCCAAGGGTTACTACTACTTCTTTTAGTGACAAAGAACGATTCCGCAATTACGCGTTGTGGTACTGGCGATCATTGTTACATTTGGATGTGGGCTTGCATACGTACGTATTTTGATATTGCTTGGGGTTTTTAGAGAATTACTTTTGCCTTCCGTATTTACCACATGTTGAATTGGTGTTTGTTTTCATGGAAGTGGGTTTCTGTTTTTAAATGTTAAGAACTCTATCCGCATTTTGAAATAAAAAAGGCCGTAAAACATCGCCGTTTTTTAAGTCTTTTTTACATGCGGTGGGGACAGCAGTAATGACAAGAAATACCATATAAACACATTCGGTTCAATGGGGTGTCAGCTAGTATCCCCGCTCAATAAATTATAATACACAGCCGAGCAAGAGTTACATGAGCAAACGCTAAAGATGGTCCGTAGAAAAAAGAAAAAGAATAGCTCACATATTCAGTTTGTCTCGCGAGCAGTTTGGAGCAATCGGTTCCTTCCAAGTTATCCGAGTTCGTGGAGCTGGCATAGACCTCACCAGGCCAGGAAAAAGCAAGAATATATCGAGTTTGAAATCGCGATAACTCTGGTACGAGAGCCCCACGGACTTATTTCATGACGTTCGCCCAAGTGATACAAAATATTCCTGAGGTCCGCGGACTTGTCCTCGGACACGTTCATGTGGTCCGTGAACCAGCTCTTAAGTTTTGCATACTTCTTTTGCCTGGACCACGGAATATTTCGAAACACAGGAAAGGTGACGTCTTCGATTTCGTAGAAACTTGTAACGGGAAAAGACCGCCGTGCGAATAGACCTATAAAAGACATATCATGCGCCTGTCCTTCGGTTTCAATTACTTCAAAATTTTCATTACTCACGTTACCATATCACTCGGTTTACTGCTGTCTATCAAAAACGACCGAATTAAAAAAAAACATAATTATGGAAGAAAAAAAAAAGCAGATGCTGGAGAAACATATTCCATTGCACATATTTTTTCAATTTTATTTTGTTCTTTGTATTATGTGAGCACTACAATACCGCATGAAGGATGGGCCACAGATCTCTTGGGCTTCTTATTATGATTCAAACTAATTTTGCGTAAAAAAAAGTATTATCAAGGATAAAAGGAATGCTCCTCTGCCAGGATAGAATTAATACAATAAAATAGCTTTCTAATATTTAATATATATCTAATGTTTCTCTTACCGTCCTATGAAAACAGAAGGCAAATAATCAATTTGCAGTTTATATGTGACTCCCACAGTACAAGCCGAAGCTAACAAAAAAGCAGGTACAACATAAATCTGTGTAAAGAAATAGAGTCATGAAATAATAAAATAAGAGGATTACTAAGGCTCTGGGGAATACAAAATAATAAAAAAACGCCTCTTATTAATTAGTTCTTTGCTCCGGGCAAGTCGCGATAAAGGCTCCCACATCCGATCGGCGGTAATGAGCACGATAACGATCCTCCTAGCAACAGATACTCAGACGTTCTCAAAGGATACCGGGGAATGGCGACAGAGCATCGTACCTGAACTAAGCTCTAAGCTCTATCACCTGCGCTGGTGTTAACGAAGTTCTAGACTCCCTATACACATGACAGCTGCCGCGAAACTCAACAAATAACCATTAACATCGGTCCTCGGATAATCGAGGTAAGCGAGCCCACTCCCCATAGGGGAGATAGAAAAAAAGAAACGGCAAAATATCGATGCAGACAGAAAGACGCACAAAAAGCCTATCTCGATGGAAAACTAATCTTCCGTCGACTAAGATGGATAACGCACCTCTTTGTCTCCTACGCGAATCAGCGAATGATTGCTTAACATCTCGGGGACAAGTGAGGGACCGTACACTCAACGCGTAGGGTGGATGTTATGGATGGTATCGGCGCCACCATGAACAAGAACTGCTCAGGAAAGAGTCTCTCCCTCTTTCGGGAGGATTATCCCGGGATGTATACGTCACGTAACCATAAATAAAAATAATAGGAGAGCCCTCCAGGAACGCTTCTAGCCTTTGTTGCACATGGTGAGCCTGCGGAGAGCTTCGCGAAGGCGGTCTTCTGAACAAGGGACGTCTATCACCGTGGGGGCACTATGGATGTCCTCTGCGTGACGTCAGACGAAGAACGACCGGCGTGGCCGGACAGGAAAGAGTGACGGCACCGATTACTCTCGCAAGATCCGATGGAGAGCCATTAGGAGGACGTCCCGTGGCATCATTCTTCGCTCCGTCTAATTCTCTGCTGGCCCGGGAACTATAGCAGTTCTCCGAGATGTTGCTCCTGGAGGTTGGGACATTGGGGCAGTCATGCACTGCGCGGAGAGGAAGCGATGAAAACGAACTTAGACATTTTCTATTTCCCGTTACGTATGATATTCACGGGAAGTTTAAACAAAAAAGAAAGACAAGCGCAGAAAAAGGAAAGAGACATCCCCGGTCTGCTCCGAGGGTGACGTTGGGGGTCAAAGTTGCTGGTTAGTTCTGCCCAGGGCCCAGGCACGTTACTAAAATAAAGTAACTAAATACCGTCACTCGTTACCTATCATAAGTTACAAAAATATATTACTCGTTCCTTCTCTTAAAAAGTAACTCGGTCGTTACTATCGAAAAGAGTGACAAAGTCGAAATAACGCGCTACTTGTAACGCTTTACGTACAAGTCTGGTTCTGCTTGAAAAAGCCGATTTCATCGCGTGGGAAGCGGCTCTCTCATTTACTCGTATTTTATCCCTATAGTGCCTGTGAGTTAGTACGACGTAGCAGAATAAATTTTATTTCGTTGGATCTGTTGATTCGCTTTGTTGGTATTCTCTCGCCGAATCTGTTCTAAATTTCACTGATTTAGTCAAAGTGTTTGCGAGTTGCTCTCACTAAGCAGCTGTACAAACGTTCTCTTAAACGCCCGGTCTCTTTGTCGAATCTTTAGAAAACGAGAGGTAGGCGGAGCGTGTTCTCTGATCAAATGCTCCGTTCGCTAACAGGTTAAGCCTCAATGTGGCTATGCCTCAAGTGTGTTTCCTCACTGCTTTGTGTATAGCCTATAGGTAAGGTAGACTTAGGAAATAAGTAGCAGGAATGTTCGGGATGTATTTAGCGCATGAGTAAGAATACCGCCGGCTATCGGGGATCCTCCCAAACCAATAATATATCTATTAGCAAAAAAAAAAATAAAACTATAATACACTGAAACCGAAAAAAAAAACAGTTTCGCAAAATATTTAACGCGAAATATTGGCCACCAGACTAACATCGAGGCCTCTAGTCGCGCGCGTTTCACAGTAGCCTAAATATTAATTGGGTGAAAGCTCATTAAGTGCATCCGCGTTAAATTCGGCGGCGTCCTACCGTCGCGGTGCCGGTAATCTTGGAGGCCCCCGAAGAGGTCGTTAGTTATGCCCCTGACAGGCGGCGGGTAACAAGCTGTTAATTAATGGCGTCCAACATCCCGAGCCGCCGTATTTTGTTTTTCTCCCTTGTTTTTCGGACATCGTGCGAGTTTCTCGACGCGTATCGAACTCTCAAATTTATGCGACGCGGTTTTACGAAAGCACACCTCTCGCGGTTGCCCGGGTAACGAGTCGTTATGATATAGCGGGGATTTTGGTAAAAACACGAATGTCATCAATTCAGGCCACTTTTTTTTTCTGCAGCGTAACTGCAGGTTTGGTTAGTCGAGTGCGTTCATTGTTGAATTTGTTTCGTTCGCACTACGAACTAACCGGTTTGTTCTACAAACGCACCAACTTTGCTGGTTCAGCCACGTGATCAAAACGTTAGGTTTGGACGACGCTCTTCAATACCTTGTTTCACTTAAAATTTGCCCTAAGGAGATTTCCAAAGATCGCCTAAATATGGCGATAACCCATTCTGCGGGCCTAGAAATCCATAAATCAGAATGATGCGCGGCCTTTTTCTCTATTAAATTAGCAATCAAAGATCGAACACACCGAGGTCATCTCTGGCGACGGGAGGAGCATTGTTGCGGCAGCCAGGACGACATGTGACCAATGAAAACGCAACATTTCGTTGAGATTGCGAACGCTGTTACTACAAAATGCCTGGGCTTTTGTAGATGATGAAAGCAAATAAGTGAATCGTAAATCGGTGGGGCGTTCACATCTTCATACTGGATGTTAATTCAAAAAACTATAGTTCGTTTCAGTTTACGTCCAGACGCAGCCAATGCTACAAGCGCGAGCATGTGGCCCTGAACAGTGCTGCACGAGCGCGCGTGCTTAGCAGGGACGCGAAAAGGCCGGAGCCCGCGCTTATAGCATCGGCTGCGCCTGAACTTAAGCTGCAAACGAGGCATAGTAAGATTGCGCATGGTTGTGGCACGCTCTTTTCTTTTCGGTTCTTTATTGCTTCAGACCAACGACATCATCAACGATAGAAAATGTGCGAAACAAATCTGAACTTCTTTCACCTAGTATGTTCAATATACATCAGACTTCTTTATTGTATTCTTTAATGTGTTGCTAGAGCCCCACACATGTGTTCGATGGAACGCGATGCAAATTAAAAGGAAAACAATTCCGAGGACCCCTAAGCCCTTCAAATAAGTTGTGAATGCGGAGGCATTCTCTGCGCCGACAGGAGCAGAAGCTGCCGCAGCGCCGGCAGGGGGTGCGGCGGTGCGCCACGCAAACCGCCCTGGCTCGCGGTGAATGCTGCGCCGCTGGGTGAGACAGCGGTGGGAGTGCGAAGCTCATCGCGGCGCGTGCCGAAATCACATGTCCTCTCATCATCATCGTCGCCCTAGCTGCGGAACCGGTTGACGACGTGAGGACCTCAAAGCCTAGCATTAGGCCTAACTGAAGGCCTACCGTCCGGCCAACGCATACCCGCGTCCTCCCTTCCCGGTCCGCTGCGCCGCCGGCAGTTCGGCGGGCTCCTTAGCAACTATGACGCCGTTGATATGGAGCCAGATGACGCGTCGCGGTCAATGGGAATTTGGGTGCTGCTTCGCCGCTACAGAGAACAGCCAGCTTCGCGCCACTGACCTGTGGCGCGGGCCGTGACCACCATCTCAATTGCCCCTAACGAGTAAATATTGTGCAAAAAATTGCGTCAGTCGGGAAAAAAAAACGCATGTGCCCATAAAAGATATATATATATATATACGCGTGTTTTTGTCTTTAAGTGGATAGACTTATATTGTATAGGGTTTCAAAAATGTCGAGGCTCGACCTTAAAGGAAGCAGTAAACTGCACCTGCGTAAACGCACCAGCTATCAAATCTGCTCTACGCGTCCGTCGTTGACTCTGGCAAGTTTTGTCATTTTAGTTCTTATCTAAAAGGCACGCTTTCATTTGTAAAGTCAAACCTAACTGTTATATGCAGAAAAGTTCAGATTATTACGTGCAGGTGGCGATTTTTACGGTTCATATTATACGAGTCTCGGCATTTCAAACACTCTATATGTCGCTCTTCATTTTTACCGTTCTTTCCACCTCATCTGCGCTTAACAGTTTTCGGGGAGCGGTCGCTTTAATTTTATAACAGATAAATCCGTCAATTCCATTAAACGAGCTGCAGTATAAGAAAATAATGATGCATCTTTCATTTGTCCTGCCCTGAATAGACCATTTGCTGTCAATACCCTTAAGCATCAAGGTGAATGCGGGGATTGGTGTTCCACGCGCCACACGCGCGCGCTTCTCCTGTGCAAGAGATTCGAAGTAAATAACCAAAAAGAAAACATTGACGAACGCGCGTGCAAGATGCCATTTGTTTTAGGTTTTGGCTACGGGGAAAAGTTACTACTGCTGAGGCCCGGCACGTTGCGGCGCGTGGAACACCCGTCCCTGCATTCACCTTGATGCTTGGGTAAGGCAGACAACTAGGTCTATTCTTATTAAAAGGCAATATAGTAACTCGCTTTCGCTTCAAATTTTTTTTTGAACCGCATAAATTTTCGATAAGTGAGCCTAATCCCTTCAATTTGCTTTCACCTAAAGAAGGATAGAAAATAGAGTTTTAGAGCGCGAGCTCTTGAGGGGCCGTCTCTCGGCTTGAGGCGGCGTCGGCTTCGCCGTCCCGGTCTTGGCTAGTCACCAGACTGCGCCCGCGCCGTAACCGTGAGGTCGTGACCCCCCCCCCCCCTTGAGGTCACGTGACCCCGTGAGGGGAGAGAAGAAGGAGGTCTATACCCTCCCCTCAGTACCCTTCCTCTCCTCCCAAGAGCTGCGCTCGAACCCGGCGTTACAGGGAGTTGTAAACGGCTTTCATTTTTTATACCAAACATTTTGTAGTGAGACTTTTGTAGGATAGTTTCAAATCGTTAAAAATACCAAGTTGTGCACGAAACTCACGAACTTAAAAAAGAACAACACTTGATTACGGTATTGTATTTATTACAATACTCTCAAACTAAGATAAATCGAAGTTAACGATGCCATAATGTGGAATGTCACAATGCGAAACTATAAAATAACGTTTGCCACGCGTAAAAAAATATTCTTGCTTGAATGTGCTACCACAAGTAAGACAAATCAGCTCGTCTTCCAGTAAGCTTAGCAAGATGTGTACCGACTTTTTTTAAAATATTTGTTTGAAGCCTTATGCGTTATTTCCTTCTGTTTAATTTATTACCGAGTTGTTTGGTGACAGTGCACATTGAGAAGATTTTTTCGGGGGCCCGGTGGTAATTTTTGCGCAGTCTTTAAGTACATATATTTCTAAAAGTAATTAGTTACAGTTACTTAAAAGTAAAAGTAACGCGTTACAGTTAGTTACTTCGTCATTTACTTTGAAGACATTTCATTTTTTAAATTTAACTATAAAGACATTGATGACAGCGCTACTGTGGCTGTATTAATATATGCATTGCTAGCTCTTTCTCTTAAGAGATCTATTATTCCTCTTTCTCAGCTGACAGGGGTGGAATAGCCAGACGAATAGGCGGGTCCATTACAACAATAGGGTGGGGAGCAGAAGGCTAAACCATGCGGAACTGAATAAAGTGGAAAAGAGTATCAAATGACAAGGTAAAGAAAGGAGTGAAGCAAAAACAACACAAGGTCGTCTCGGAAGGTGGTCTCTTTTCTTTTTAATTTTCCTGGGAACGCAGCAACAGATGACTCGACCGCGGATCACGAGCTCACGGCCCAGGGCAAGTGGACCAGTAAAGCATCGTCTGTGTCCCGGTCACGACAAGCGTCTACCGGTGGCAACTCAATTTCGAAAAAAAAAAAGAAAAAAGCTGTTGCCGCGATTGTCGCGGCACCGACTGCAGAGGCTTTCGTTCGGCATTGAACAGTTGCCGTGAAAGCTCTGCGTGTATGGTCCGACGTCGAGCGTGGCACAAGCGGCGTAGCGCAGCGCATCATTGCAGATACTGATTGGTCGCAGATACCGGGTTTCTGCTCACCGGACAATGAAACGCGCGCGTTCTGCACTACGCTGCGTTCTCTACGCTCAACGTCGGAGGACAAAAAGAGCTTCTAAGGTGTCTACGTGTTGTGTATTTCAGCGAGGTGGCTCTGTCGCTTGCCTGAAAAGGCGGCAGTGTTCAATTAGGACGGAAAAAGGTAAAAACAAAATAAGAAAGTCACGCACACAAAAAAAAAGAAAAAGGTTAAAAAGAATGTTAGCGTGCGCTTCTCTCGCGCGATGTAAAAAAAACAGAAGTGGAAAACGTCTGCCCTCTGGCGCCGGCACTTTGCTACGACGAAAAACAGTTTGAGTTCTTGTTTTATTTTGTAGCGTCTAATGTGCGGCCCACCTCGGCACATGTGGTCGAACCCGCTGTAGTGTTCACAAAATAGGGCCATGTTTTCGCGAAAAGTATTTGTATTTTTGAAGATACTTTTTAGTTACTGTTTGAGAAAAAAGCGTATTAGTTACTTAAAAAAATGTATCGAGTTACAGTTAAAAGTTACACAAAAATGAAACAAGCCTGGAGTATCGCGATACTACCCGAGACACGTTCCAGAGGCGCCAAGGCGTTTAGGCGCCCCGCCTAAACGCCATTCGTAGGTCGCCATAAAGTAACTCGATCCTGGGAAAGTAGAGCCAAGCTCCCCACATGGTCGGCATTTCGGTTCGTGCGAATTAGCAATTCTTCTTGCGCCCTCTCAACTTTCTTGGCGAGCTGGACGATCGAAGAGTCGCTGTTGACGGGTAGCCTCGGTGACGGTTGCAAGCTGGGCGACTGGTCGACAGCCGTGTCTCTGCTCGTGCGCGCGCACGCCCGTTGCGATTACAGAAGCTTGCCAAAGCCTAAGTTCACGCACGTTATGCACGTGCTTGCGTGCATGGCGGGCACCAGTCGGGGCTCCGAGTGCTGCTGTGCAACACGTCCAACCCCGTTTCTTGTATGCCGATATTTCGCTATCCGCACGCCGGCGAAACAAGCGTGCACCTTCGCACCGTTCACACCGCCTGCGGCGTCTGTCGCAGAGGCATTGAAAAATAATATTTTTTATCTTGAAGTATTCAAGAGCAATATCGTTCATTGTGAGATGTCGGAGGTAAGCGTGACTGGTACGTGCTACCGCATAGACGGTTGCAAGGACGCTAACATCGGAGAGGGACGCTTTCGGGCACGACGATACTCCTCCGCGATCTTGGGACGACCGGTTTCGAACGACCCTTTGGGAGCTCAGGAGATTTGAGAGACCAAAACGGCGGTTGCCCTGGCAACCGATCAGCCGATCGCCTCGCGATGTTTGGTCGTCTGCGTGTCAGTGTCTGTTTGTGTCCTGATAGAAGGCACAGGAGGGCAATGACGCTATATTTTCCCAGGATCTCGCGACTTTAACCGCCTTGAGTGGTAGGCCATTGCACCCACCCAGCACGGAGAATATTCGCGAAAATAAATCTTGCGGGTCGCTTGGAGCACGCGCTCTTCGCAAACGGCAGCGCACGGCTTCAGAGTCAAGCGCGTTCGCTCCTTTCCAGAATGCTATACGCTACATTGCGTGCGTAAGGTAGGTGCCGCAATGAAAGCGCTGAACTGTCAGGACCGTTAGGTCGGTGCAAATAACCTAGCCAGCTTATCTGCTTAGCGCCGAGTTTCGTTCCTGCTCGGACACGTTGCAGTCGCTCGTGGGCGCTAATTGTCATGCGGTTACTGACAGCACGTTGTACTTAATGGTCGCACTCACCGAGAAAACTGCTCGAGAGAAACGACCAGAATTAGCGCGGTGCCAGCTTCAAAATATGCGTATTGCTTCTTTTTTTCGTCATTTTTTTAATTGTTTTACGGAATTCCTGCTCTACTCCTTCAACGTGAACCACAGCGAGGACGACTCAAAGCCCCGCGCTTTTCTCTAAATTTATAGTGAAACGATAGGTTACAACAATCTCGCATCTATTATGCAAGGCTTTTGTTGCGCGTTTTTTTCTTCTGAGAAGCTGTCTCGTTGCCAAGAAAACAAAACCAAAAGAATCTGCTCTTTGAACAGCTGCATGCATGTAAGCGCTCTAATATCCATCGTAATTTCGTGTTCCGTTCTTAATTTCGTTTTCAGCCAGAACGACAAATAGGAAATTTAGCTTTGTTCCCCGAGTTGCAGTGACCGAACGCGACGAATCAAATTTCAGGTTGCAACTAAATCGCTGTTGGCACCATTTTTTCTACGGTTCTTTTATTTGCTTTTTTTTTATTTTTGTTTATTCAGAGCTTAAAACCGAATGGCGGAAATAGACCTATTGCTATATTATCCACGCATCAAGGAGAATGCGGGGATTGGTGTTCCGCGCGCCCGCACGTGCTGGCCTCAGCAGTAGTAAATTTTCCAAAGCAAAAACCTAAAACGAATGGTATCTTGTACGCGCGTTCGTCAACGCTTTATTTTGGTTACTTTAGTTCGAATGTTTACTATGCGGAAAAGACGTGCGCGTGTGGCGCGTGGAACACCAATCCCTGCATTGTCCCTTGATGCACCCGGGTAATACAGCAAATGGTCTATTAGAAGCTGCCACAACTAGAAAAAGCAAAAAAAATGAAAGAAAAAACATTTTTTTGGTATAAACTAATAAAAAAATAGTTTCTTGCTTTGCTCGTTTAAATTCATCAAGATGTTATTGCTTTAGATTACGAACATTCGTGTCTTGAAATGGTTCTACTGTTGTTGAATTTTCCCATTTAAATAGTAAACATTAAAAAAAACAATTAAAAGAAAGAGAGAAAAGGTCTGCCGAGAAAGTGAACAACACTATCATTCCGGGGCTTCTTCGGCGCCTTAGCGTGAAATGGTTTTCAAGCGACGATCTCCCTGCCGAGCCCGTGCGGTGCCCGATAAGCGAGGTTCCTTCGGATTCGCATGAGCTGGAATCGGGCTTCAGGGTGCTGTCGTCCTTCTTCCATAGTGTGCCGACGCGTATAAAGCAAAACAAAAAAAAAGTTTTATTATTTTTTGTTTTGGTTTTGGTTTGTTTGCTCTCTGGACACCGTCGAAGCAGTTGGCGAGGCTGGAATGGCGTGGCTGTCGAGATTGTAGCGATCGGTTAACCCTGTGCGTCGTGGACGCACGCACCGGCCATAATACTGCACGCCAGTTGCGTATTCATGATAGGCTTTATTGTTATTATTATTATTATTATTATTATTATTATTATTATTATTATTATTATTATTATTATTATTAATATTATTATTATTATTATTATTATTATTATTATTAGTGGTATTATTAAGCGGCTCGCACATTCAAACACACGGACGCATACATGGGCTTCGCTTTGGTTTTTGTGACTGTACATAGCACCTGAGAAAAAACCAACAACCAACTCGTTGAATTTCACATGGTCAATCAAATTTGCATCGTAAGAAAAAAAAAAAAAGAACAGCGCGGATATGCGCATCTCCAGAGCGGAGTAACACCGCTCGTCGCACTTCAGACACCATGACGAAAGCATCTCGGGAAACGCATTCGTCGTGTTCGTATACATATGTATGACTCGACAACGTCCGCAGACGGCTTGTGCATGACCCATGTGACAAGACCGCCATATGTAGACGGAACACGCATGGGACAATTTCCCCACACTTGTCTTTTTTTTATTTCGCATGATGCCTTACCAGTCTGATCGCGGCTCAGGATCATAATTAACAACTTTCCGTTTAATTTCTTTTTTCGCTTATCTCTATTTTATACGCCCTGGTCTTATCCTACGTGTTTACTCTCAGAAAAGAATCGGCGTGGTTGTACGAAAGTGTAAGCCAACATTCAGGCCGCAGTTGAGGCTGGGGAGAAAGGAATGAAAGCGCTTGCTTTGTCAGCGTAGCTCCGTCCGGCGCGCGGTCTTGGGGAAAATCACATCAACTATGTTCGACTTCGCGCGGGCCAACATTTATCCTCCCCTTCTACACTTTGTAGCAAACGTGAAACCCCGAAAGATTTTTTTTTCTTACGTCATTAGATTGTATTTTTTTCTATTATTAGGCGAGGCTTTTCGTTTTGTTTTTGCGGATGTCAAGCCCGGAGTGGCGTTTATATTTCTTCGCATAATCTGTCTCGCATCCCTTCTCCCAACGTATTTCGCTCAGGATCGTCCGATCCCCTCGATGCGGCCAATCAATAGACGAACGAAGGAGTGAAGCGATGGGACAGCCTGCCCACCTACGATTTACGAAAATCCACAGCGCCTACTTTACCGCCAAAGCGCTTCGTTCTAGAGAGTCGATCGCAACGCAGTTCGACGAAGTGAGCGGAGTGAATGAGGTGATTAAAAGAATTTTCCTAACACCACCCCCCCCCCCAAAAAAAAAAAGAAAAAAAAAAGGAAGAAGTAAAAAGAAGGAGAAAGAAGTTAAATTCGCCTTGTGACTCTGAACACGCCGTTTTACGCTTTGCGTCATGCTCTCTCGCACGTGGCAATTTTCAGGAGGTCGGCTCGGGGACTTAAATCCCACCGATTTTACTGTGATGATTTTAAATCAAAACTTTCCTGCATTAGATAATCCTCAAACAAAACACTTGTCTTTTTTATTTTGCGTTTGTCTATCAATCGGCAGGTTTCTATATGCATTTATCTTTTAGTTCAAATAGGCGAATTACCGAGCAAGAAAGATTTATAGCAGGCTCGACACGAATAAATAGCGGTGCTCTTCTGGGCAAATTAAAGCTTCGAGCTTTTTGCTCTAGTTACGACTTCTGTCATCCGTTTTGTAGTGTCCCACGAAAAAGCGATTCAGAACTGAAAACACAAATGCTTTGTGCATGCAAATGCATGCAAATCAGAACGTGAAGGGAAAGAAAAGAATAACAACCTTTACATTAACTAAAAAATGTCAAGCTACATTTGCTCTGTGGTAGTGAACAGCAAAAAAAGTTGTTAATCATAGCTGTACTTTGAAAGTTTAAATTTACAGTAATTGTTTTTATTACGGATCGTGTTCCATAATTGAATGGATCGGTCAACCTGCCAGCTGTTGTTAAAAATACATCTTAATCATAAAATCAAAAAATTAATTTCCCTAGCTTACAGCGATCTAAAAATCAACGAAATCTGATTGAAATAACATAAATCTGACTTAAATCAAATAAATCGTACGTATTTTTTTAATCGTGTATTGATTTTTTTAATTTTCGATTGTGTGTATGTTTAAACAATGGTACCAATGGCCGTCTACTGTCTCCACCAGCAGATAAGAATTGAGCCAGTGCAGTTCAGTACCACTGCCTAACCGGGGGTCCCTCTCCCCCAGCGTGACGCTTTTCACGCCGTAGTGATACACGACCGCTTGCCGTCACGATGTTCATCCAGTTCCCAACGTGCACGGGTGGGGATTGAATTCTGGATCCCCTGGGTTCTGCAGCACAGGAGCTTTGGCCCCACGTGCTCCCGGCAGCCGGTGCGCCCACGTTACTATAGAGGGGTTCAGTTTGGGAACACGTGCACGGGCCGCTGAGGTGGTGGGGCAGACGACGCGGTTCTCCCCGCGTCGTCTGCTGCACTGCATCAAGCCATGGTCTGGCTGCCGGGTTCACGCCAGATCTGCTGCGAGTCACTCCCGCTTGCGTGCATCGGTTTTAAAATATTCAACTAACCTTGAGAAGTGCTGGTTCACCTATTTCATTTTAAGAAATCGTCGATTTGAGACGGTTGTTGTTGATGTTGTGACAGTTGGAAAGAATTCACAGACGCATACCCAGCACACGCTTTGAAGGGAGCTGATATAGCCGCAGAATACTCTCTATTTTTCGAGGGTTGATATTCATGGCTGAGTCGTACTTTGACCCCTATGGCTTTGCCCCTGACGCCGACTTTCTTCCTTATGCTGACAATCGGAGGAAGATCCTTTTAAACGCGGCAGCCCTCATCAGGAAACTACGCTTCGCCTCTCCACAAGCTTTTTGGGAATATCATGTAGGCATGGAATGTCCTGTGACGTTATCATGTTTATATTCACTTCCGACTCTGTTCCTTAAATTCTGGGGACAGTTGTTGGAAGCGCGTCTTGTTGCCGCCATCGTCGTCTGCTTCGGAGTTTCGAGAAATGTTGCGGGATCATTCTAGAAACGGACGTGGCGCAGCATCTTTAATTTGATTACCGCTGGACCTTGACCATCATAAGCCTTCTGCTCATCGATGACATGCGAATAATGACGATTAATGTCGTTGGGCCAAAAATACAAATTCGCACGGTGGCTTTCTTTATATGAGCGTGAACTTTTTTTAAGGAATGCGCTCTGCCATAATCTTTAGGCGCACAACATCCTTCGGAGCGGTAAATAAGTTGCGCATCTCTTCACGTTTCGGCGCTTGTGAGGCGCACCCGCTGCGGCGACCAGGAGCGCAGCTGGCGCCTTGCTGTGGACCCTCAGAGAAAAAGCGTCGGCGAGAAATCCGAAGGCCGTGATTGGCCAACACCGCGCTTGATTCCTTGGCGACGACCAATCAAGGCCGCCAGATTTTCTCGCCGACTTTTTCGCCAAGTGTCTAGATTCAGACCCCAGGTCGGCATGCTCGATCGTGGCTCTGGCGAACGACTCCAAGCTCCAGGCGCCGTGAAAAGGAGCCTACGATGAGCCACCGATGGCACGAGCGAAAACACGAGGAACAACAACGAGCAAGAGACACAGCCGAGAATCGATCTTGGGGCGACTACAGCGACACCTCTCGCGCGTTCTACGAAATGTAAGATCGGCCCCCTCTAGTAACGTCGCGGTGCGCTAACACACTCGGCCACCGCGCCACTGCCGAAGTCTTTTTTTTATTTTTATTTTCTTAGACTGTAGATCACCCTTTTACCCCGAAATGACACACAGGGCTACTGGATCAAATCCCCACTCCGTCACGTTTCGATCTGGATGAGGCTTCGCATCGGCTTGCTGTCGTATACATCGCGGCTTCGTGGTGCACGTGAGGGAGCTGAGGCTAGGAGTCCTACTGCGTTGCCTAGAACCGTTTCATCTTGAATGGAGACACCAGGCGCCCTTTGGGGTCAAGTAACTTTCCGCGGTCTAAACATACGCACACCACAATTACTTTTTACAGGAGCGGTGCAACAATATTCAATTGGAATGTTTTTCACTTTACACGAGCTTACTGGCACTAGTGGGACTCAAGGATACTCGCACGCAACGCCACTGGCCAAGAAACTCCTTGTTGCGGTGTAATTTCAAGGACAAAAGCGATCATTTTCATTCAATCTCTCCTTTGCAAAATTTGATGACGTAACGTGGGGATCGCAGTACACCCCAATGACGATATTTGAATGCGGTTCATAGATTGGACCCGAGCATTGCGTGGGCACTCGATTTGGGCTCGTGATAATTACTAGCTCGAGAAGCATTCGGGTAGTGACCCGTGTCCAATCGCTGCAACGACGACAATAGCCGAGCCATAGCAATGTCTGGAACTCAGCGCGTGTCCTGTGCTTTGCCAACCCCAGCGCGTGGCTATGATCAACATTGGCGGCATATAATCGGCTCCAGATCACGTGGCCGCTTGTTCTGGCTGCGAGTTGAGGGGGTGAACGCTGCTCGTTTTCCTTTAATTTTTTCTGGGACTTCTATTGCGTGGCGTGAAAAACGAACGCGTGTTTCATAGGTCATTAACGTCAGGGATCCGTTTTAAGCGGTATTTGCGCAAAGTACACAAATTGTTGCATCGCCCCTTTAATCACGGCGAGAGTAGACAGACCACAACGAACGTCGAAGCTCTGGTTACGGGCGGCATTAAAGAAACGCTGATGTGCGCAGGGACAGTCATCGAGACGTGCTGCTCGCCTAAAGATGGTGAAATTCCACGACGATGCCATGTGCCCACGAGCAGAAATTTCCCAGAGCACATCGCATTTTTTGAGGGCCCAATCGTAATTCTCAAGCTATTCATTCGCTGGAATCCCTTGCATCGGGTTCGCAAGTGACCGGCTGCCTCCGTGTTCTGCAGGTAAAACAACTCGCCGAGATTTTTTTCTCGCGCTCTTTCGTGTGCCGAGAAACTAAATGATACTTATCCCCCTTTCTCCCGCTTTCGTACGCAAACAACGCTTCCGCGAGGGGCAGTTAGGCGTCTCTACTAACCCGGGGCGGCCGAGGTGAGTTCTGATTTCCGCCGGATACGCAGCGAAACGGCGCGCGCGAGCGCCGGGCGCCGCCACGGCCGCCTCCCGACCTCCGGCTACCGCAGTTAGGCTCTCGAAAGTGGAGAAAGCGGCGTCGACCGGCTGCCGATCTGCACAGCAACTGCGGTGCGATGGGCGTACCAGGCGTCGGCGAGCGCGGAGCACTGGGGCCAGTGAGCTGCCGCGTCTTCCCCGGTGGTAGCATCTCCCCTCCCCCCCCCCCGGAATCGGGTGTCCCCCGTGATCGATACGTGGGCGCGGAAAGTTGGGGTTTCCGCGTCGGCTGAGACCTGATTTAGCGCCAAACTCGATTTTTTGTGCGCAACTGGTCCCCCTTCATTTATCCTTTGCTGCTGGGTGGGCAAGAAGCCCGCCGGTCGCCCAAGCAAACAAGCCATTGAAACGCCGAGGTTGTCGGCGTCGGCATGAAATCCCCGTGCTCCTCTTCGCGTTGAAACTGTCGATTCAACGTCTTCCTGGCTATGTCTGACTGCTTGAGCGGCCTCGGCGAAATTACCGAGGGCTCGTCTACACCGCAAAACCAGTCGCGTGAATAATGCTGGACATGCGGTGGTTCGTCGCTGCCGCGGACGCCGCAGCATGGACGCTAAAGCCCTTCGATTCTGCGTGATGAAGATTCCTGACCGCAAATTTACGAGTCGCGGACGTCGCTCGGGCCGGGCAAGAAGCGTGAACCATGCCGGCTGACATGGTCGACGTCGATACCGTAAAATCGTGCAAGCAGAATCGGCACCAGGCGAATCAGCGCAAAAACAAGTCCGTGATGGCACACTGCGTAACAAAGATCAACATCTCCTCAGTACTACTGAGCCATACCCATCTCCGTATAACTGTCCAACCAACTTCAACCTGGGGCCCCAGAGTCTTTTGAAGCCCGCACCTCTGCCTCTTATCGTAATTACCGGGCCAACGCTCGGTCTACGTGGTCGGTGTCGTCTGAAAGAGCAAGACGTGCCATGCACAACGTCTGAAAGAGCAGACGAGCCGTTCGAACGATCAGGCAGCCGTTTTGAGCTAGGCGACGCACTGAACGTAGTTCGCAAGGTGATCCGTACCGCTAGACGGTTTTCCGCGTTCATGTTGGAACAAAACAAATAAATCTGATGACCACAAGGCATCAGTGAATTCAACCCAAAGTGCTTCCTGCCCGGGCAATCGTGGTCCGACGGCGTCTGGTTTTCCCTTTTCCGCGGCACATATCTGGACGTTCTCGGACAAATGGAGCACATGAAAACTGACGCTTGAACCTTTCTCGACTCTTTTGGTACGGCTACCCAGTCGCGGCGTTTCTTGACGAGAAGGCAAGGTTCGTGTCTGGTTTCATTCAAAAAAATGCAGAAATGCATGTTCCCGCATGCAGCGACTTCCGCCCACAGTTCCAGACCGGAAGTGGCGCCCGACGCGCCACCACCGCGCCATGACGTAACAGCGTTGAGTTTATGTCATCGCTGTTAGATTAGCTCAGCCACGGGATCACAGCTCAGCAGATGCTGCATGCACGGCCAGTAGCCCCCCTCCTCACCACGACTCGACTCTTGTCGTCCGACGCGCCGCACGGCTGCTATGGTAGCTACAGTGTATTCTATGGAACACGTACGTTTCCAAGCGCAGCGATCTAGATGGCGTTCCACCGTTCTCTATGCGGAGGCCACACAGTTCGTAGACGAAAATACAGATGGCAGCTTCGAACGGACGGGAGGCGGACTGAAGTGAGTGAGGGGGCACTCCCTATCCGCCGGAATTCCACACCTGGGGCAACGCTGGTAACGTTGGTATGTGTATAACGCTGTGCGTTTGCGTTGCGTGCTCCACGCTGCGCACGCACGTCGACGCCGTGCGCCAATTCAAGACCGCAGTTTTGGGCTCCAAAGCACCCCCAGTGTGGAACACGCGACGCTGACGCAAACGCACGCTGCATCCGTTCGCACGTATAATGTCACGAATAAGAAAACATTAACCAAATAAGTAAAACTTGAAATGAACGTTTACCGCAGCAAACTTGTGCCAACGGAACGTAAAGCAAACAAAGACATACTTCGATGGCGATGGAAGGATGACTCACTCAAGCAGCCATGCAAGCTCCTTTTGTAAGCGTGTGGGTATCTACAAGTTTCCGAGCTCGAACAAACAATATTCTCGAGCCATCTGGAACATTCCAGTCGTTCAAACAAAGAGAGAAAACTGACAAGCGCTGATGGGGATCAAACCCCAGCCAGCTGCGTCGGAGTCGAGCACGCTGCTGACTCAGCTATTCGTACGCGGCAAGACACAATACCATAGCCTCCTATATACCGACAAAGCCTGGCAGATCGCTACGAGAAGCGGCGGCCGAAATGGAAAAGGTGAGGCGGCAGACAACGGATGAGGAAAGCCACGTGACTGGCGCCCCGCTGCGGCGAGACGCTGAAACACACTTCTCCCGAGCGAAAAAGTGTGTTTCGGGTCCTCGCCTGCTGCCAGCTGTGCGCTGACGTCCAGGTTCCCCGAGAAATGGCTCTGTGATGCTCTGTGCTACCAGATCCTCGCGCTCCAAATCTGCGACCGGGCACTCTCTGGCTCCGTCGTCGAACTGCCAGGCTTTCTGAGTAGGAGGCTATTGCAATACTAAAACTTGCTAGTAGTTGATAAGAGCCGAAGAACTCAACGCGAGCCAGAAGTTTAACATGAAGGACCACTCCATGTGTTTTTTTAAGCTTGCAGTGACTCAAAGTAAATGATTTTTTTCCTTTTTTTTCTTTAAGAAAAAGAAGAGAGTCATAGGTGTTACAGAAAAAAGAAATACAATCTGCGGACTCCTCCGAACCGTAAGGTGGTATCTTCAACACCTCGCGTCTGTCTACCAAACGAAATCAAATCCAAACTTCAAACTTTATTTTAAAAAAAATCAAAAAATCTATCCGTTGGTGAGTTACTAGAGCAAATTGCTACCGAATGGTAACTTGACTGAGTTCATTTCAAGATAGCGACGAACGGGAAATTTGTAATATTTTTTATTCCTGTAGAATACAGTAACCACCGTAACTGACTCTTCGACGAAATGTATAACGTCGGTACGTGACGAATGTCTCGACAAGGGAAGGTTTTCTTCTTTTTTTCTGTATTTACTTGTTAACACTGCCAGCCTATGCAGAACAGGTTTGTGCTGAATCCGTCTCCTAATTTGTGGCTACTAGATCGCTGTTTCTTCTATCTGGCTATCTAACCTCTTACGCCGCGGGTCGATAAATAAATAAAAAAGACCGGCGCCGGCTGGGATTCGAACCGTTGACCCTTTGATCAGCAGGCAGACGCGCTAACCACAGAGCTATGAAGGCAGTCATTCAACGCACTCTAAACAGTTGTTTATATCTTTACCATAGGACGCGCTTTACAGCGCTGTCACGCTACCGGTGCGCGCGTTCCATGCACGAGGGCTCATTCCGCTCTCGTGAGGCTGAGCACGGCCGCTAGCTCACCCTCTCCCGCGCTCGGGAGAGGGTGATGTAGCGGCCGTGCTCCAGCCTCACGAGAGCGGAATGAGCCCTCGTGCATGGAACGCGCACGCAGCAACTGTGACAGCGCTGTAAAGCGCGTCCTATGGTAAAGATATAAACAACCGTTTAGAGTACCGTTGGTTGAGACTAGCTGAGACGCCAGAAAGTCTGGTCGGTACCATTTTGAGTGTTTGTGCGTATGGCGCGTGCTTTGCTCGCCTTCCTAAGTGACACAAACGCACGTGCTGGGCTGCGGAGATCGTGCGCAGGGCTGTGAAAGTGTCAACAAATTTAGAATCGCCTCAAGAGTGGGCTGGCGTATCTAGAGTGTGCCGGCCACCTGACGAACGCGCATAACTCCGCACCGTTTGATGCTATTCGCATTAACGTAGATAATCATTCCCAAAGGAATCTTTTATTTGTGTTTGCCTGTATTTCATTATATTTATCCCGTTCTTATGGAGGGCTAGCCGGCCCAGTATTCAAACGGAACGACAAATTTCTCGTTTCAGTCTATCATACCGCTGACGACCACACATCAACTCTCGCTTTTACTTTCACGTAATCTAATTAACGTACACTAATCGCGAGTGGCTTTTTTTTTTTTTACAGTGCGGAACAATTAGTAGATTTTGCCATAGTTGTACGAGAGGTTGTTATAGTGAATAAGAGTTTTGGACAAAAAACGTGCGACAGGAATCATACTTATACGCCACTTTAAACGAATCTACGTAGATCGGACTTCGAGCAATTCTGCCGATATTCCATTCCGCCTACGAAGAGTAACGCTAAGGGTGATACTATATTTTTGATAGAACAAAAAACTCGGTGACTGTTCTGGTAGAAAAAAGTGAAATTTCGCATAACTTTAGTGTAGGTTGTCAACGAAGGAACTATTGTCAAATGGACAAGGCTATTACTCAAAAAACATCAACTCAGAAATGCTTAAAATTCCTGAATTCTGGCGCAACTTCTTCATTAACCCCTCCAAACACCATCGCATTAACGATGGTAGTACCAAAACTATGTTGGCAAAGACGAACTTAGCGTAGGCCTATACTGGAGTGTTCACTGGATTTCTTCGAGTAGCAAGGACACACACTGGACGAAAGAAAGACAAAAATCTAAAAGAGCGCGCAACTTAAGTGCGTATATCCAAGGCGAAACACACGCTCACATATACAAAAAAAAAGAAAAGAGAATGGGCCAATGCAAGCTCGAGGCGCTTAGCTGGAGGACACTTTCAGCGGGGCTTCTCTTTCGCGGCAGCAGCAGCAGCGGCAGCGAGAGTGCCGTTCTCACCAAGTCTCGAACAAATGAGATTAGTCGTTAGGACCAGTGTTGGCAAGCGGGAGTCACTTGAGTTGGAGTGCCGCGTTGACGGGAACGATGACCGCTCCCTCTACACTGCACTAAGGGCACTTTTGTCATCGACGCCTTCCTTGTGCGTATGCGAATTAACAACCCGCGCTTCCTGAGGTAGACGAAATGTTTGGGTGTTTCTATCTGGTGAATTGCAAATGAATTTGACGTAATCGCTAGTGGGCAAAGGGGCTTGTATAGTACTAGGTACGTTAATATACACAATTGAAATAATATACGATTGGTGGAAGTGGGCGTAAGATTTGGCGATTCATCTGAGACCACATGGGGGATGCTTTTCGGGGAGGGATGTGCGTGACGTAAATGATCGGCGGAATCAGCGAGGCCCCCTCCTGACTCAGCATTCACACGAATGGCGGGGAGTTGAGGAGGATATCAGTGTTGTCTCATTCAGCGGTCGCACTTTCGACCATGAGTTCGGTGCGCGCTGACGAGAGTAGAAAAAATGGAGGCGTACGTGAAACGATGATATGTGTGATTATGGCGGCAGCGCTGTTAGATGCAAAAAATGAGAAACTGCTTTCTGCTAATAAATAAATAAATAAATGTGCTTTATGAATGGGTTGATGCAATACAAAGCTCATGTAAGTCTAAAAGGAAATGTAGTATGAGGAGCGGCTTCAGGACCGCTTTGGTGAATATCAAACACTCCTTCGGGTGCCTCGGACGAAATGCGCAACAGCGCAAGCCACAACAAGTTAGGCGATCCCGGCGGCACCGGCAGCATACCGCTGCGAAAAACCTGTAAAGTGGCCAGACACGTGAACAAAATACCGCCAGTTGCGAAGAGATTCCACGCCAAGGCGGGGAGTGTTTATGCACCCCGAGCAAGAGCTCTCCCCGTCCCCCCTGGGATGCCTACGCCAGCGCTGGCTCCGCGCAAAAGCCTGACGTTCGTTACCACGTGATGCGCATCCGTGCAGGGAGCAAATTGGGAAGAGATTTCTCGCTCGTGTGAATAGTCAATGAATATCCCTTGACGAAGCAACGATCTGCTTAATATGTGTGATTGCATGCTTAAGTGGACCCAGACTGTTCACAATCACAATTTAAAACGTATTGCTATACTTCTTGGAGTACGAGTTGATTTTTTTAGAGAGATCGGCACTCTGCATAAGCTAGGCCTAAGCGTTCACCTTCAATAAACAGCAACATATTTTAACTGCTATACAGCTGTGAGCCAGATGGTAAGAAATGCTATGTTCTCATGTTGCCTGCAAACCGCTGCATGCTTTTACATTACTCAGTTATAAAACCAAAGGGATGTTGGGATATTTCGTGCTCTTCACAATTTTCGTTTTATAGGACGCATCGATCTAGCGCTGACTCGAAAATCAAAATAATACACTCACTTTTTCACTTAGCTTACTGGTAGTAGGTATATTTCGTAATATTTAGGATCACGCGAGACATTCCTAATGTAGTTTGAATTTCAAAGGAAACAGACGGTGTTTCTTGGGGTTGGTCCTAAGTTTAACAGGCCACTTGTTTCAAGATTCGTCAAGTAATATTTTTAAAGTCGAGCTTCACGAGGCCAAAGTTATTATTGCACGGAAAATGATCACGTCTCTATAATACCTGTGGTCATATTGCTGGTGTTGCCGTTCTTCGCGAAATAGGAAACAATATACCGTATCATGTAGGTGGAGCTACGGTCTCTTCTCTCTTCTGGAACACGTGGTTGGGCCCTGCGTATATGTCTGTATTTTTTTAGTTTTGTAATAGAAACACAGGAGCCCACGGCTTCGTCCAGTGCCATTGAGAGGACTGCTCATTTTTTCCTCCAACGCAGTGCCATTGAGAGGACTGCTCCTTTCTTCCTCCAACACATTCTACAGCTCGGGTTCACGTCTTAGAGAGATTATCTCTGGCATCAAGGCCGCGTCTTGCAAACATGCGCCATTCTGGCACACTGAGAATCTGAGAAACGGATATGTGCTGCCTCCTACGTCAAGCACACGAAGTCAAAGAATTGATTAAAATATTGAATGTTTGCTTGCCTATTCTAGGTAAGCGCAGTGACATGAACAAAAATTATAACAACAACAACAAAAACATAGGTCAGAAGACATTTTCTAACCTGCGTTGTCGTCCGTTCGCATTCCACCTATAGTGAGCAAAGGCTTCGAGTGTGAGCCTTTTGCTTTGTACACCACAGGAATATAATATACAGGAAAGGAAATGACTGCTATAGGTTTGCGGGCACACGCCTATCGTCTTGCTTAAACAGCAGCTTTACGATTAAAAAAGCTTATAGATCTATAACGTAATCTTCACTACGCTAGCTTTCATATTGAAGTAGCAGTGGAGTGAAGGCTGTGAGCATGAACTCTTTGTTTCTAAAGTTTCTACCGAAGTTCTGAGCTCGCACTCACAATCTCAGTCCTAGTTCTACTTTAAAGCGCGATGCAGCGGCGAAAGTGACAAAAGTATAAACAGTGTTTTTTTTTTTTAATGCTTAACAGATTTGTTTAGAAAGAACCGTGAAGGCTATAGTTATGCGGTTTGTGCAGGTGAGTTATACGACCAGGGGGACATAGTATAAGGGGCTAATCATAACGATCAGTCGGCTAATTAAGTAAAATGTGTTAATTAACTTTTAATTAGTGAAAATAGACATATGGTTTCAATTAGAAACTTGCTGGGCGTCATGAAAAACTACTAAATCAACTCTATTTAGAAATATATATAAGCAGGGGCAGCATTTTACGGCGTCCCGTAAAAGCGCTCGATTTGAACGCGTTTCTAAGTTTCGGTCTCTTATCGGAGCGCATCTCTGCGCCCACGGTCCTCCTTTCCAGTGACCGAGACGCGCAACACACGTGCGCCATACTTCCCTCTGTTTTAGGAGGAATGCGAGGCATTGGCTTTGCGCCGCGACCACCAGGGAGCAGGACCGTGGGCGTTAAGATGCGCTCCGATAAGAAACCTAGACCTAAAAACGCGTCCAAATTGAGCGTTTTTTCGGAACGCTGTAAAATGCTGCCCCTTCCTTATATATAGTTTTTTTGTTAAAAGGGGTTTTCTAAGACGCTTAGCAAGTTTCTAATTGAAACCCTGTGTCTATTTTCACTAATTAAAAACTTAATTAACACAATTTTCTTAATTAGGTGACTGGTCGTTATGATTAGCCTGCTATACTATGCCCCCTGGCCGTATAACTCACCTGCACAAATTGCATAAGTGTAGCTATCACGATTTTTTAAAAACAAATTTGTAAAGTTTGAAAAAAAACAAAAAAACCTTATGATGTTACATATTTAGGCGTTCGTATGCTACGTCTCGTGAGTGACGCCTGTCTTGTCGTGTCGCTAACAGTGTACAATGATGCTTGTTTGCTGTTCCCAGGAGCGGAGGCCATGCCGACCTGAAGGCGCCAGAGCATGTACTACCACGGAAGCAACAGCCGGGGCACCTTGGATGTGGAAAACCGGGTGGTACTGAACGTGGGTGGCATTCGCTTCGAAACCTACAAGACTACCCTCAAGAAGATCCCGGCCACTCGGCTGTCCCGATTGACCGAGGCCCTGGCCAACTACGACCCCGTGCTCAACGAGTACTTCTTCGACCGACATCCCGGTGTCTTCGCCCAGATCCTCAACTACTACCGCACCGGGAAGCTCCACTATCCGACCAACGTCTGCGGTCCACTCTTCGAAGAGGAGCTCGAGTTCTGGGGCTTGGACGCCAACCAGGTTGGAAAGCAGCTTAAACTTTTAAAAGTTATCTTCACCGAGTTCAATATTCTTCCTAGGACCAGTAGTCGTTAAACACATTTATAGGATTCAAAGGAGTGCCACCGTACTCTTGGCCTGTGGCAACTCAGGGAGGCTGCAGGACTACGAGACAAAATTTCCAGATTCCAACAAACGTTACTGTACGAGTGAGTGAAGAGATCCTAAACTACTTCATATATAAAAAAGAGAAAAAGAGAAAGGCCGTACTATAAAAAGTAGTTGACACGAGACTCCCGCCTTGAAAAGACATCAATCAGCATCTCTCAGAAATTGGTACATGTATTGGCACATCGAATTCACTGGCAAACCTTTAGGTTGATAGCCAACAGGTCGTCCTTGACATGTATCTCGTCGAAGCCTTCTTTCTTGGCATCTTCAAATTAGCATCAGGCCTCAAAAGGTACAGATCAAATGCATCTTTGCATCTCACGCGAGGAAGTGTTTAAAAAAAATAAGAAAAACAATATCAACGATGACAAAGGGTTCGGAACATTTGTTGAAAGAAAATAATGACCTCATACGTGCGACCACCTGATTTCCGATGAGTTGTTGGCAGCGAGCATAATGGAAAAAATTTGCTATTCGCAGTTTTTATTTTTAAATATTTTCAAAACATCATCTACTTAAACATATTTTCAAAATAACACAAAGTCTTTGCTGTTATTCAAATTTCTCTGAACATTTCTAAACATCCTAAATATTGTTGAATAAAGCGTGACAGCAAGTAGCACGATTAGTATTATTTGGTGGGCTTGTAGAGCATGGCTCACTGCCGCCTCCAGGAGGCCATGAACGAAGCATGGTACCTTAACGTTTACCTTTGTCCGAATTTTTAGTTCAGTCAAGAAAGAAACGGTGTTCTACGGTGACTGAAAAGGTTCTTTTTCAAAAATAATCTGACTGTTCATGGCCGTGGTTGGGGGACTGTAATATATAGCAATGGCGAAATACTTTAAAGTACGAACCGAGTTCGCTGGATATGAGTGCGTTCGCATGTTTATCATTAGTGTATGTGTAAATGCGCGAGTATGTAAGTGTATGGAGAAAGCTGATCAAGCGCCGGACCTATCCTTCTCCTCTCAGAAGTTAAAAATGGAGAGGCCTTGAGTGGGGGCTTCCTGAGATCAAACTGGTTTCGATTAAGATTGTTCGTTCGTTTGGTTATTTTTCTGCATGCCGATACACGCTAATTGGTGCTCAATGGGTCCAGGTGGAGCCCTGCTGCTGGATGACGTACACCGTGTACCGCGACACGCAGGCCACCTTGGCCATCCTGGACACCCTAGACATAGAAAACGAGAAGCCCAGCGATGAAGAGCTCGCGCGCAAATTCGGCATCGAGGAGGACTACTTCGCGGGCAAGCTGTCCTGCTGGCAAAGACTCAAGCCTCGCATCTGGCTCCTGTTCGACGAGCCGTACTCGTCGCTGGCTGCCAAGATTATGGCGGTCATCTCCGTGTTCTTCATCTGCGTGTCCATCCTCTCCTTCTGCCTTAAGACGCACCCCAACATGCGGGTGCCCGTCATCGTGAACCGGACAGTGACGCAGCGCAACACGACCGCCTGGACCTTGGACAAGACCAAGACGGACGCGCACGACGCTTTCTTTTATGTGGAAAGCGTATGCAATGCCTGGTTCACCTTCGAGATCACAATCCGCTTCGTAGTGAGTCCGCGCAAGCTAGACTTTGTGCGGGCGCCCATTAACATCATCGACTTCATCGCCACCATGTCCTTTTATTCGGACATGCTGCTGCAGCACCTGGCTGCGGACCTAGAGAACGCCGACATCCTAGACTTTTTCTCCATCATTCGCATCTTGCGACTGTTTAAGCTCACGAGGCATTCGCGGGGCCTCAAGATCCTTATTCACACGTTCAAGGCAAGCGCCAAGGAACTCTTCCTACTCGTCTTCTTCCTGGTGCTGGGTATCGTTATATTCGCCAGTCTTGTATACTACGCCGAGCGGCTACAGGCGAACCCGAGGAACGACTTCACCAGCATCCCCGAGGGACTCTGGTGGGCCATAGTGACAATGACCACGGTGGGCTACGGCGACATGGCGCCTCGGACCTACGTGGGCATGCTTGTGGGGGCTCTGTGCGCCCTCGCCGGCGTGCTCACCATCGGCCTGCCCGTGCCGGTGATTGTGTCCAACTTTACCATGTTCTACTCGCACACCCAGGCGCGAGAGAAATTGCCCAAGCAGCGTAGGCGCTTCGTTGGGGAGCCCAATTCTGGTGCAGGGCCGGCACCAGCACCGGCCGTGCCTCAGACGCGGCGGATGAACGCCATCAAGCACCATCACCACTCCAGGGAGTTTGCCAACAAGCCAGGTACTTGACAGGGCTTTCGTGAGTAGTTCCCCATTCACTCGCTTTATCGCACCTTCCTTGCACTGTTTGTGTGTGTTCGTTCAACGTCCAAATTGTGCGTGTCGCTGAAACGAAGGTGATGTGTACTGTGGCTCAGTCCCTAGGCGACAAGGAGTGGCCGCCTTCCGGACATCTGACAGGGGTCTGTTTGCTTACGGTGCCCGCGTCTGTCTAAGGATACTGATATCGGGTCACACTATGACATGACACGCTGTATCGTTCTCTCTTCCGAAGATCACGTGAAATGCCGTCTCCTGGCTCAAGCTCTTAGTTTGCTTGGGTGTCTCACCACCATGTTTTTATACTCTAATTCTTTGTACATAACCTGTAACAGCACGTGCTTTCTTCACTGTGCACTGCAAACAGTTGTACCTTTCTAGAAATAATGACAATGAGACATCAAAAATTTAAACATGGACAGTGTGAGTAAGGTCAAATGTCTGTTCTAACTTATAATTTTAGTGAATCTTTTTTTTTTTAAATCATAGTGTAATAAAGACTACTATAAAACCTAAAAAAAAAAACTGCTGATAGAGCCACATTGGCAGCCAAAGGCTAGCAGATTCTGAAGTTTCTAGGATTTTTAACAAGTTTTGCTGCGATTATGCAGCAACCATATCGTTTCTTTTCATATGAACTGGAGCTTTAAGGTTCAAAGAAACGGCTCACAATCCAAAACATGACCCATGAAAAAACGTGCCTACATCAATATTCTGGAAATTTTGAAAATATGGCACTGGGTTCTTATCTGAGTAACTATCCGAAATTTGCTCTTCCCCAAATATTAATGAAAAAAGTAAACGAAAGAAAAGTCCTTAATTCAAGATGCGCCTATGAGGTGCTTTTTTGTTGTAAATATAAGCAGCATTCGCTATTGCAGGATTTTTATGAGAGGTTAAGCATTGTAGCAGTTCTCGTAGAATATTTCATCTAAAATAATACGAGAGTGCCGTTTCCTTTTTTTATACGTCAGTGTGCATATCGATTTGAGGTGCATAGTGCCCAGCGTCATATATTTTGTACATTATTCCCGCTCCTGATGAGTTGTGAACGAAAGGCACTAAAGAATTAGCCGTCGAACGACGGCAACTCTTTTGATCTAACGATAAAGACTACCGATAGCGTCAATTTCTTCGACTATAGTCTCACATTTTATGTTTTCTAAGAGTGCCGTCCTTTAGAAACATATGCCCAGAGATAAATCTTCATTTCACATGTTACTGTATCCACGTTAGATTCTTCATCTCTGGAGAGTGGGGAAAGAAGGAACAAAGCCACATATAAACTCCAACAAGCCCCATTTCGCAAAACCCTATACGTTACCCGCCAAGATGAAAAGCCCGCGCTCAACGAACATCAAGAGTGACAAGTTGGTTTCGAGTTACCCAGAGAGTTGGCAAACATTTAAGTCGAGCTCTTTTTTCTTTTTTTTCTTCCGCTTGCCTTTATTTGCGCTTGCTGAAGAACAGCGACAGCGAGCTTTGTCGATTAGAAGCATCCGGGGAACTGACTGAGCGGCCAAAAGCGCAGTACAATGGTTTCATTGAGTGAGCGTTGCGGTATGTTTAGGCTACTTCTCGCCAGAAAAATTTCCGCTTGACTGCAGCTCCAGCTGCACGCCTATATATATCTACCACAGAGCCATTCTTGAACTCGGACTGAAGTTTGACTGTTTTGATTCTGGGTCCATGCAGTCGTACTCCTCTTGTTCTTGCTCTCAAGACCCCTCGTACCTCTTCTAGCCTCCAAAACTGGAATGCGGCTGTGTCTCGGATTAGTGCCTCTAAGACTAGAAGGTTTCTTTGTTCTCCAACAGACAAACAAACACGCACGCACACACGCGCTCAGACGCACATAACCATACAGACGCACGCACGCACGCATGATTGCGCACACGGGGCGTTTCAGCTAGCTGCTGCCAAGACTTAAAAAAGCTGGTGCGTCGAACCAACGCACTATTGTTCACCCTCCTACAAACCCTTTTCAATATGCCGTGCCGTTTGGTGGTACAAAAAAGAAGTTTCACTTTCGACAAACTCATGGTGGTCTTGAAGCTGCATTTCATCGGGCACCATCACTTTCCCACGTCAATGGCAGAAGAGAATTGGTTCTTCGATCGCTTCATACTTCTTTCTTGACTTGTTTCGATTTCGTGATGTGAACACAGGAACTGACGAGTACAAAGCCACGACCCAAGAGCCCATCGTTTAAATCTCTGCCATCAAAAGGCTTTAGAACCAAACGTGTGCCAAAAGATTGATTGAAACACACTCTGAAATAAACGTGTACGCGGCCATTGTATCTAAATCGTGCGTCGTGTTGCACCGACGTCTCGAACGTACAGGCCTCATATATCCTCCGCTTGGTAGTATCTTAAAGCTGTTCCTTCATCAGCCTCAAGAAGGCCGCCATTAGTGTGGCACAGGTGCCATCAACGTTCTTAGATCTATAAGTTGACAAGCTCCACGAAAGAGCGTCGTTCAAAAATCAGCAGAACCCATCCTTTGGGAATGATTATCTACGTTAATGCGAATAGCATCAAACAGTGCGGAGTTATGCGCGTTCGTCAGGTGGCCGGCACACTCTAGATACGCCAGCCCACTCTTGAGGCGATTCTAAATTTGTTGACACTTTCACAGCCCTGCACACGATCTCCGCAGCCCAGCACGTGCGTTTGTGTCACTTAGGAAGGCGAGCAAAGCACGCGCCATACGCACAAACACTCAAAATGGTACCGACCAGACTTTCTGGCGTCTCAGCTAGTCTCAACCAACGGTACTCTAAACGGTTGTTTATATCTTTACCATAGGACGCGCTTTACAGCGCTGTCACAGCTACCGGTGCGCGCGCGTTCCATGCACGAGCACGGCCGCTAGCTCACCCTCTCCCGCGCTCGGGAGAGGGTGATGTAGCAGCCGTGCTCAGCCTCACGAGAGCGGAATGAGCCCTCGTGCATGGAACGCGCGCGCACCGGTAGCTGTGACAGCGCTGTAAAGCGCGTCCTATGGTAAAGATATAAACAACCGTTTAGAGTGCGTTGAATGACTGCCTTCATAGCTCTGTGGTTAGCGCGTCTGCCTGCTGATCAAAGGGTCAACGGTTCGAATCCCAGCCGGCGCCGGTCTTTTTTATTTATTTATCGACCCGCGGCGTAAGAGGTTAGATAGCCAGATAGATACATAGATAGACGAAAAGTGCGTGAAGTATCCAAAGAATGCTATTCGCATTAAAAAACGGTCCTTCTCCGTTGCCCGCAAGCGAGCAGGTATGGGGGCATAGAGATCTATGGGCGGATAGCGATCCTAGCGCCACCCACGACGCTCTTTTTGCGCACTCTTTTGAGCGAACTTTACGCTCAGCATGAAAACCGCAATACAATCACTTTCGATCGCAGGCACTGCGCATCCAACATTCCGCCGGTTCTGTTACTTCTTTCCATAGGCCCATTGCTCTCAAGTAGAGAGGCTCCCTACTGCCAAGTTTTGAGCAGTGCTCCAGGCGAGAAAAACGGAATATTTGTGGCTCGCGTTTCGAACATGCGTAATTGTGCTTCCTCACTACAGTTTTTTTTTTATACTCCGTTCCATCGGAAGTGCCAGCGTTGCCGAGGCTACTAGAGCAACGGGCCTCCGTGGGCTGGGCTGATAGCTTTAGGCTGATAGTGTAGCGAGCGCCACCGGGCGGACGCGCTATGAAACAGCGCCAGGCGTTCTGGGAAGCTTGTCAACTGACCTTACAAAAAATTTATATCAGGCCAGATCTGAAGATTTCAGATATGGCCATATCAAAAATTGGCCACATATAACCTGATATGGTATATCTGCCAGATATAGCCTCATAATGCCAGATATTGCCTGATATACCTGGCCAGGTTTGGAAATCCCAGATCTGGCTAAGTAAGGAAATTCCAGATCTGGCCAGGCATATCAAAAGGGTGCAATCCTGAAATCAGCACTTTATATCTTTTATTGTCTACAATTCTCCCAAGTGCCCCGGCCCGCACTCAAGGAATTAAAGGAACGGTGATCCTTCAGCTCCCTAGTGATCGCTAGTTTTGACCAATTCCATGGTTACACAGTTTCGAGTGTAATTCGTAGTCACTCTGAACAAGCGTCCCAAAGGGCTCAATGACCTGTCATATCACTTTTAAAATTTCTCGTCAATGACAGCGTTTATGATACTGTGCATTCTGTCCAACCTTCAGCAAGGCTGAGGCGCCGAAATCTCTTACAATATTATCATTCTCGTGATTGTTGTTTTAGCAGGAATTACTTAAAAGCCGAGAAATTACAACAACCAAAACCGGATTTAGCTCGGATTCAGCGGAGCTGTTTCTAGCATTTTTAGCGTTTTTAACTTATTATCAGCGTCTTTGAAGCTGTACGAAAATGATAATAATTTAAGAGATATGTCTGCAGCTCATCCAGGTTGAAGGATGAACAGAATGCACAGTACTGACATTGGCGAAAAATGTTAAAAGTTACATGACAGGTACTTGGGTTCAATACGACACTTGTTCATGGTGACACCGAATTACACTCAAAACTGTGTAACCAAAGAATTGGTCGAAATTTCGATCACTAGGCAGCTGAAGAAACACCGTCCCAATGATTCCTCGAGTACGGGCTGAGGTGTTTGGGGGATTTAGCAAATTGTCTACTCCGGCGTAATGTTAACACTTCAAAAATAATTAATTCTACATTGAAATCCTCGTGAAAATTAGCACAAATAATCTCAAACGTAAGCTTCGCTAAAGCTGAAGTTTGGGATTATCTGTGCTAATATTTAGCTTGCGAACAATGAGTCATTCACATTTTGCCAACAAAGTAAATTCTTAACGTTTTAATATATTGAAAACCGGCCGCCAGATAAAGCTGTGTATACGCCAGATAAGGCTGTGTATACGCCAGATAAGTTCAGTATATAAGCCATATCTGGTTGTATATACGCCAGATAAGTCTGTATATACGCCAGATAAGTCTGTATATACGCCATATCAGTCTGTATATACGCCAGATAAGTCTGTATATACGCTGTATATAATCATATAATCGTTTGATATGGCCAGATATGGCCTAGATATAAGATTTCCATACGGGATTAATTGATCTAGTAACGTTCGGTGCCATACACTCAGATGATGATTGCGATCAAAGTTGCGAGATCGAATTTCGAAACAAAATTTATTTAACAAACCAAGATCTTTTCTTTTTTTCTTTTGCGATGTGCTAAAATGTTTAGTTAACACGAATGAATTAATTAACTTCCGAAATATAAATTTTCTATGCACACTCTCCAATACAAAAGGTGTAGAGCGTGTTGAGAAACATCGCATCGTGTCAATTCCGTCGAGGTAGCCTTCGTGAAACTCCCTATATAAGTATAATTTCAGACGATCCCTTGGCCTCATCTGGAGCTACGAATAGTAGAGTACAGCGCACAAATGGAATCTCTTCCTCAGAAACGGTAGAAATCTTGGCCGCTTTTCTCGCTCAAGCCTAGACGAACCTCGTACGGCCCCATCGCGTAGCTTTGTCATGTCGTACGTCATGTCCAGTTCGTTGGAGGCAGGTCCCGGAAAGGAACACAGTGCCGAGCGCCCTGACAGCGTATACGGGGCTGGAAACGCTACTTTGTATTCAGAGACCACATGCTCCCCGCGTGGAAGCGCGGTCATCATATAAAAAAAAGAGAGACACACGATAAACATAAAAGAGAAAGCTGGAAGGACATGTGGTTTCTTCTGGTCTGATCATATAAAAGTGCAATTCTGTTTCGAGCGTCGCCGGACACGGACCAATACCACGTAGAACACAAGGCTTGAAGTCGTTGTCGTTAGTGTATTCGCGACCCAGCACCCAAGCGGCAAACAAGCTAAAGACACGCCGCGAAGCGGAAGACGTGACCGTCTTGGAGTCACCGCGTGTTAGCGTCGCGGCGTTCTGACGTCACCATTTTCTGCTAAAGAAGCAGACGAATTTGCGCTCCGCATACAGTGATGACGTTTGGGGGCAAAAGTTGTAGTCCTTCTCGTGCAGGCGTCTTTGCACGCGGACTGAGCGAGTGTGGAGAGAGCACGGAAGAAGGGGGCCAGTGCGAGCGGCGTTGTTGATGGGATGTGTCTTTAGTGAGAGTCAGAAGGAAACCAAGATGAGCGATAACGTGGGAGGCACCGAGCGAGTGTAAGGGAGCACGTAGGAGACGGAAGAGCGGCGTCCTAGTAATTCGAGGAAGGAACGATCGATAAAGACTGTGTAGTTGGCGCGTCGGATAGCTTGGCCACTTTTCCATTGAAATGGAGAGGCCGAGGAAGGGATTGAGGCTATAAACGGAAAGTAAAAACGCAGAAGGGTTGAAAGGAATAAAAGCCGTAATCAAATTACGGGCCTGAGGAAAGCCGGCCCGGGGGCGGTCCGAATCCCTTGTATATAATTAATACGCTGGGTGGTTTTTTTCCCGGTTAGGGGCCGCAACACCTGGCGAAAAGTTTGTTGTCACACGTTCAAAAACGACGCGCGATAAGATGCCGGAAACTACGTGATATCAGACACGTAGCCAGGATTTTGTTTCGGGGAGGGGCGCCCATGACAAAATGCTGTATGAGGGGGAGGGGGAGAGGAGGTCCTAGCAAAATGGAAGATTTTGGGGGAAGGGGGGGGCCGGGCCCCATGCCCCCCCCCCCCCTGGCTACGTTGCTCCTATACGCGCGTATCGTTGGAGCAGTGGTATCACGTGGTTCCTAGCTCGCTCCTGATTGGACCTGGCGTCTCGTAGCTTTGGGTACAGCCCAGCGTATGGAGTGAGACGAAGTATGAACGTTTTCGCCCACAAAGTCGGATTGCAGGCCGCAAACTCTGTCCGTGTTACATAAAATAAAAGCTGAAACGTAATTTAAAAAAAAATCGATTTGTTGTTTTGTTTAGTGACAAATAATGGATGTGGTGTAACGCCACCGACAGTCACCGATAGCTTTGAGAGGCGCAAGGCGTAAATTATTGTCTTCGCACTTTTTTTTTTTTATCTTCGCGATTCGTTTTTTGGCGGTCTTGCGATCTGAGTGACTTTTTCGCTCAAATTTCGACGTCGTCGCACGGCGAACGAGCGTGGGCGCCGATTGGGCACGAGTGCTCGGTCAGCGTCCGGCAAGGAGTTGTGTCCAATCAATATTTTGACGGACGCTCGGCGGCCAATCGCTGAGCCGCCGCCGTCGTGCTGTGATGCCGTTTTGTCAAGGGATAGAAAACAGTGAACAAACTCCGATTTGTCGAGGTGGTGTTGCACGGTGACGATGGTGGTTGCTAACCACCTGCCCCTTTTTAGATGCGGAGCATCTCTTGCTCGGGTCTATGTCCCGCGACGTCGGCGTCGTAGTCCGCACTCACACTACGCATGCGCAACTCTCCTCCTTCCCTCTCTCCAACAGCTGCGCGTTACTCTCTCCGCTCTCTCTCTCTACCAGCTGCGTGCACTTCGCGTGCGTTCGCTTCTATTCACACCGCGCGCGCATGCGCAACTCTCCTCTAGTCTCCTCTCCTTCAAGTGTGAATATAAGCAGCGGTAGCGCGCTGCGCGCGTTCCCCCGGAGGAGTGAAAGGAGGATAGTTTTGGGCGCGCGGGTCGCAGCGCCACGCCAGGGCTTTCCAGTGGGGTGGGCTTTCCCCGCAACTCTGCGGCTGTCGTCTGCTAGCGTTTCTCGGCCGCTCGCGTCCGCCGCAGCCCAAATCCGGCCGGCCAAAAGAAATCAGTCAAGAAGGGAATAAATTAATTACGATCCGCGATGCTCCGCATCACCCCATGGTTCCCCTCGGGAAGATGGTGTAATTTTTTTTTGCAATTCTTCCTTCCTAATACCGCGAAAAAAAAAAAAAGGTTCAGTGACGTCAGAAAAAAAAATCCTAATGTCGCGAAAAATAAATAAATAAAAGATTCAGTGACGTCAAAAAAAAACAAAAAAAACTGCTTTTGCAGGATACAACAGGTCACTCGTTTGAAAATAGAGGAATACTGTATTCGCTAGAATTGGAGATAACATTTTGTGAATCCAGGGCTATGCTGTGCTGTTTAAAATGCGATAATCAAGTTCGAAGAGAAAGGAAAAGAAGTGTGCCGTTCGACTGGGGTGGCAGTCTAGAAATAAGAGCAGCATGGCCGAGGTACAGCTTCGCGCGATGCGAAAGGCCCATTCTCCGGGGTAGTAGTATGTGGCGGTGCTAGGCGCGCTTTGGCCAGAGTTGGAGACACTTTAGGGTAAGAGCGAGAATGGAACAAAGCTTCATTTATTTCCTCGCCCCTAGCCATGTGGGCCTGCGCGAAGCGGATCCAGAACCAGCGCCGAAAACGGCCTCGTTGAATGGGCTTTTAGTATAAGTGGAGACCGGAAATGCGCCCTTAACTGCAAACACCGGGTAACCTTTTCTGAAGGTCAGAGTTTTGTCGACGCTTCTGCTCAACTGCATTCTAAGGACGAAAATATCATATTGTAAACGTCACCGTGTTAGGTGAGCCCCCACCGTGGTCCCACAATGTGCACCACACCAGGCCTGCATCGTATGCTTTTAAAGGCGGCACTGAACCGCGAAAAAAATATTGTTAAGTTCCCGAAGACGACGTGTATGCAACCAAATAAACTCCCCCCCCCCCCCCTTCAAAAAAAAAAAAGAGTTTGGGGCAATAATTTTGCTTTGGTGCGTACAACTGATTCTGATGTCCCAAAACATAAACACACAAATCAGAAAAAAAAAACCGTTGAGATAGTTAAAATGGGTTTTAGCGACCTAAATATTGAACTAATTTCTGTTTTTTTTAAAGTAAGTTAGTTTTTTTTTTTGCATAAGTGTTTTATTTGGGCGCTTAAAAATAGTTTCTTGGAGTTCGGTGTTGCTTTCATAGTTCCGAGCTAAATATTTAACTATTAAATTAATGGTGCCATCTGTTCAAGCTTTCGACTACAGAAATATTCGTTTTTAGCCGATATTGTTAGTTCGTCTTTTGGGAAAGCTGACCTCGTGCTGATGAAGCATCATTTGAGGCCTCAAATGAGAGCCGGCTTATAATTTAATTCATTAGACCTTCAGGACTCGAGGCACCAAAGAAGTAAACGAACTTTAAAAAAAACTGCAAAAAATAAACAGTAAAAAATAATAATGCACGTATCATAGATCGCAGCCAAAGATCGCTAAATTCGAAATAGGTTACGGGTATAGGGTCCATGAATTTAGAAATAAATACGGCCAGGTTGTACCACCCTACCTGGATTAGATATTCGAAGCAGCACCCTCTACTGCTACTAGAATAAAGTGTAATTAATTCGGTAGAAACTACGAGCTAAGAAGATAAGCAATCAGGATCGCCGCCCTTAATATTCTGCCACACGCTTTCCAAACGAGAGTGACTATAATTAAATAGCGGCATTGCAAGCCTTACACGTCTTATAGGAACCTAGATTAAAATTAGAATACAGAAAGGAGCAAACTGAAGACGAGAGGTACACGCGGAAAGGCGCCGGTGTAAACAACAAAGATTGTTTTCGTTCCTGGCCCGATTCCGGCACGGTTCGGGCTTTCTTCGAGGCATTAAATTTTCATCCGCCCGCTCGATCGCCACCCCTAAGCTGACAGCGCAGTGAAAGCTACGCGCTCGCAGGACGGATCAACTCCTCCCTTTCATCGCCGGACCCCCGGTCTCTGCTCGTGGGGTATTGGCGGGAGTTTTGTGATCACGTGACGATAGGTAAACGTCTGATTGGCGCATGTTGCTTCCACCGCACTTCCAGCTTAGGGGTGAACGGAGCACAGACCCGTAGCACCGCGACAACCGAGCGCCCGATGCTCTCTGTCTGCGAAACGCTCCCCGCTTCTTTCCCGAACTCTCGATCAGGGCGCTCGCGGCGAGCGTGCACGCGTTGTTGCCCCGGTCGAGGGCGCGGCGCCGACGGCGGCCGCATGGGCACGTCCTTGGGTTGCAGTCACGTGACTCTGGCCGAATCGATCGGGACCGTCCCATTCGCTTCACCTGGGGTCTCCGCCGGCTTCGACCGAACACCCCCTTCCTTATCCCCCCAACACCCTTCCCAACCTAACAGTCCCCGGATCGCGTTCAGATGGACCGCCGCTAAGGCGAGTACCCGCGCGCACTCTCGGAAAGTGCAGCGTCACTCCCCGTCACCCCCCAATCTCGATGGATCCAGTTGGGCTGACGACGGCATTGCTGACGTCATATGGTATTGCTCGCTGATTGGCAGATACGGTCGAACAATAAAGTGACGCGCTGCGCGTTCGCTGCACGCCGCTTGGTCGGGTGACTCTGGTTTCGGTTCATCTCAGGGTGGAATGCCTGAGCGCAGTGCCCGAGGACGACCAGGTGCCGCCAGCGCGACTACGGCTGCCGTCTTAGGGGAATTACGTAATGAGCTCCCCCCTTTCGCTCTTCCACGGGGCCGTCGCCACCCAGTGTCTTAGCGCGCTTAAATATGTAAAGGGCCGGACTTTATTTGGGGATGGGCACGCTGCGCGCTTCTGTCCGGGCGTCTGGGAGTAACTGCTACTGTCGCTGCTTCTGTCATGCCTCGTGTGCGCGGTCTCTTTGAGCAGCTGGGTGCACCGAGAGAGAGAGAGAGAGAGAGAGACAGGGCCATGGGCTGCTCTTCCAAGGCCTGCATGCATTAGGGCGCTTTTCGCAGAGCGTTACCGCCGGCTACAACGACCACGGTACGGCTCCTGGCGCGCGCTGAAGAGTTTGCTTCGAAGAAACAGCGCGAGTTTCCGGTACCAACGCCGCTTCGTACGGCAACGCCGGGCTAAAACTGGCTATTAGGATATTAGGAGACCTGCGGGACGGTTACAGAATGGGTGGCACACGAGCATTACTTTGTTTCTCTTATTTCACTGAGTGCCAGTGAAGTTGACCTGATGAGCGTTTTATGTAGTCGACGAAACTTCGCGAGCCAGCTGGGACATGCCTTCTCACTAAGACTTTCTTTTTTATTTTTATAATCCGACATAATCTTCTTCACGTGCATAGCTGAGAAGACACGGGTTGATTGCCCGGAAGGCGTCTCAGGCACTACGACTAAAAAGCTGCTCGGTCTCTAGAAACTTCTAGTCGGACCGGCGTTCGTGCACACGGCTGGCAAACCGCTTTATCGTACAAAGCGGGGCGTCGATACGAGCAGTTTAAGCCATCCCTGTTCATTGGAAACAACCGAATGACAAGATGTTAACTAAAGATATGCAGTTAGGGAAATCGATACTAGGTCACTGTAACACGGCTTTTGATTGGGCTCGTTGGTTCGTATTAGACAGGATTAAAATAGCGCGAACTTGACAAGGACAAAAAAGGCACACGTACGCCAGTCCTGTCGTACGTGTGCCTTTTTTGTCCCTGTCAAGTTCGCGCTATTTTAATCACGTCTAGATTACCGCTTCTCACCGTTCAGTTGCCTGCGTCAACTCGGGAAAAATAAGCGAGCAAACAAAAGTTTATGCTGCAGGAGCGCTATAATGCCGTCTTCAGCTGTCGAACGCCTGACCACGCGCGAGATGCAGGCGTCAATATTGCTCGCTCTGATTGGGGGCAAAAAGGGGGTAGAGAACAGAGGCAGCTAGCCTTTGCATCTATAGCAACTATCCTTCCAATCACAGCTTGGTGTTCTGACATTACCACTCGCTCTTATCTCCTCCTCTCCGTCAGTTTGTCTACGTACGAAGATTGTAGCACATCACGATAACGGTATTAAGTAAATACGGTCGATGAGAACGCTGTCTCCGAGGGACATTGAAAGAGGTGTAAAGGCTTGCAGCACCTTTTTCTATAGACCCAGGAAGAAACGTTCGACACCGTAACGAGGATCCGCTAAGCCCACCTCAGTGCCTCAAGCTGCCGTCTCGTTGCTCTTACATCGTACAACAGACAGTCTGAACACACCGTCTGAGGCGTTCTTCTTCACTGTAACACTGTTCATACAAAACTAAACTGTCTTCAGACATGTTGGAAGCATGCGTATGTATGCATCAAATGTACTTCGAACATTCCTGAGGCAAGCACCGTGTCTTTTATAGTGACGTATGGTCAGTGCGACTGCGCCTTTAATGGTGCTTGAAAAGCTGCGGGGGCAAAGCAGCAAGAGGTGTCCCAGCGCCGGATTGCTAGAATCAGCGTCTCAGTTGAGAGATGTAATGAAAGAAAGCACCGGAAAGGCTGGGACGCACGAGCGTCTCGAGACGCGGTCTGAGTCCCGCTCAGCTCGCGCGCTGGCTTTGGCAGAGGTCTTTTCTTTCACCCAGACTCCGCTGAGACGCCCTTTCTAGCAAGACATCCCAGACTTCCTGGCGTAGCGCAGGCTGCAGAGTTTGACGTGTCCGCGTTTGTCCACCAGCAGTGAAAAGGCTGCACGTGTGGGGACGTCGTTCGCTCCAAGTCTGTGTACCATGGCGCTGTGGTATACCGTCGCAGGAAGTCCCGGTGTGACAGCGTTAAAAGCCGACGCTTAGCAGCAAATGAATACTGCAGATGTTACTAGAATTAGCGATGGCTTTTTTACACGCATACGAGGCATATTCGTAGCTTCATTTTGCACCGTATTGTCTACATAAAGGACGCGCGAAAGTAGTGATGCGACGGGTAAGCTGGGCAGGGCAGAAATTAGACTAGCCAACAATACGCCATTTCAATATTTCATCCACCCTACCCAGAAGCTACCATGCCCCGATTCATTTTTCATTTTATAGTATACAAGAAGAACCAGCATTTATGGCAAAACTATAGTGCTCTCAAACGCGTTTTATATTAAATATAATAAAAAGAAAATCAGCATATTCAACCATTTCAGAGGCTCGTGCTCCAAAAAGAACGCAACGCCTCTCTTTTCCTATTAAAAGGGAATGCCTCTTTTTTTTTTTCGTTCAGTAAGGGAACTTAATAACCAAAAATATACAGCTCGTCTAATTCCTCCCCGGAAGTGGGGAATTATACTGCCGTCTCAGAACGTAGTCCCCAAGTCGACGCTCGCGCAGCAGGGTCATTTGGGTATAGTCATCCATCTTTTTGCGTCAAAAAAAAAAAAGAAAGAAGAAAAACACTGACACGCTTCGGGCTGTCCCAACGCGTATTCCGTACCAGCGTTATTGCAGAAGCGCATTACTCGCAAAGGTTCGTGCGAGCAAGCGGCGTCTATGGCGGCAGGCTTTGGAAGTCGTGGCACCGAACCATCGCCGCCTGCATTCATGGGACATACGAGGCGTCATGTACGTCAGCACTTGTCGCAACATTGAATTTGCGTGAAAGTATGCGGGCAACACGCGTACTTATCATTCCGCAAACCTTCTTTCTTCCGCAAACGCAAATTGCATTTCTGTATGTTTTTTGTTTGTTTTGTTGGTTTTTCTGTTCCTTTATTCTTCTTCCCCTCGGGGTACCACCGAACAGAGCAAGTCGAAGCAGCGTACAAACATGAATGCGAGCGATTACCTTAACCCCGGGGAACGGAGAATGAAAAGATCACACAGGGCACCCCGATGTAGAACCACAAATCTAAGCTGATCACGCACAACGCACTAAAAGGACATGATAAAGTTTTTTTTTTAATTCCAATTAAAGATTAAAGAAGATTAAAAAAACTCGAGATTGTCGATCTTACAGGACCTCTAAAGACCGAAGATGAATAAGCATTACAAGAGCGCACTGACCTCACATGCGAGCTAGCGCGTAACTATTGGTCTACAGTTGCTGCAGCGACGTGTCAATTTTTCCGAACGCCCTCCAAAATGTCAGCAGTGGCTGCCGGCTACGTGCCGCCGGTGAAGAATCGGCACTCTAGCCATTATGACGCTGGAGCGTCTCAACCTTGCCACGGAAGAACGTGCCTGGGATTAATGGCCCTGCGGAAAAATACACGTGTCGGAAACAGCTGAATTTGGTTTGGTTGGCGGACACAAGCGGGTGTTTTTGATGCCAACGAAAGGACGTTATTAGAGTCTCGTCCCACTTCAGAAAAGAACAGCAAACACTGCTCGAAGGCACGGCGAACAAAGTTTGCAGTATATTTTACACGTGAACGTCACTAACTCGCCAACAACAAAAGAAAAAGTTTGAGAAGACGCTTTACTGCAGAAGATTATTCGGCCTCCTAAAAGCTAATTGTTTTATTTCTGTTTTTAATTCAGTCTTTTTTGTGTGTGTGTATTAGCGGATAAAAATGTGTTTTGCTCTAGTAGGTATAGACCTTTAGGATTCATTGAAGAGAAAACATAGTCTTGCTTCGCTGAACCAGAGTCCTTGGCTGGACCTTCTTGCCCATAGACCAGGCCTAACATTGTGCTTAGAATAGTTTATCCTGACTTACCCGGTTGCAGGGTCTAATGTGTACTGCTTTTAGAATTTAAAAAATGTTTTGTTCTTTTGGTGCTGACTACAACGACATGCAGAATCTGTGAAGCATACTTGATCGCGTCCGAGTTAGAGCCATCGGCCCAAGATGACCTTTGCGCGTTTCTTTCAGCCCCTTTCGATCGATGACTACGAATCTCCCAGATGTCATTTGAATAAAAGCGTAGAGGAATAGTTTAAGCGTTCAGCCCGATGACGCGTTGGGGAGCCTGCGTGTATGTTTGTTTACCTCCGAGGATAGTCAAGAATGCGGCCTTCCCATTGCATAGGCATCTGTTTTGGCGACAAAAGAACGAGGAAAGGCGTGGGCGATGATATGAAATATCGCAGGAGTATGAATGCCGATACGGCTGTCGTCCTATTCCAGCAAGTGATTTTAGTATATATTGCGCATTCTGTGGTGTGTCCGGTGACAGCAAAATGTCACCGGACACACCACTTATTACATACGTCACACCCGACGTATGTAATAAGAATTATGCAAGGCTCTTCCTCTTCCGAATTTATTTGTCGGAAAGGGCATATGCAAGTAATCTTTAGTTGGCCTCTATTGACGTTTCCACTGTTTACAAAGCTCACAGTCCACACGTGCTAAATCGCAGTGCAGTAAATGGCTAGCCAGAGAGTGCGCGTGCATAACAAAACAACTGCAGCAATGAACGCGCCCTCATACGCTTTAATGGAAAGGTGTATCGGCAACTCCAAGCACGTGCTTTCAGGCTTTCACTAAACAGCTTTGTATTTTCACTACCACGCGACCAACAATCTTGTTGCATAAAAATGAACTACCGTGCACTGGGCAGGTTCGAATATAGATCGCTACGTGCCGTTTGTTAAGTTGGAGTCGCAGCAATAGCAAGTATGGCGGCCCGACTGCATGGTGCCCCATGCGTGCAGGCACGTGAAGCATGCGCGTGGACGTAGCTTTGGCACGCTTGCAATTGCGTGGGCATGCTCGCACGAGCAGAGACAGGCCAGTCACTCCACTTGCAATCGTCTATACCATTGCTGACAACTCGATTGCAATGCGGTAGTGACAAAATGGGTTTACTTACCTAAATAAGTTTAGAGCGCGCTCAACTCTTATGGATTACAGCGCAACAATTCCGGCAGGAAGACAAATTAAACAAAAAAGAGTCCCTATGACAGCGCTTCTTGACAGTATATCAAGAAGAGTTTCCATTTTGTTTTTATTGCAGATGAGATGCATCCTTAAAGGGGCGGTGCAACTATATTCGATTAGAATGTTTTTCACCTTACATGAGCTTACTGGCACTAGTGGGACTCAAGGATACTCGCACGCAACGCCACTGACCAGGAAACTCCTTTGTTGCGGTGTAATTTCAAGGACAAAAGAGACCATTTTCATTCAATCTCTCCTTTGCAAAATTTGATGACGTAACGTGGGGATCGCTGTACACCCTAGTGACGATATTTGAATGGGTTCATAGATTGGATCCTAGCATTGCGTGGGCACTCGATTTGGGCTCGTGATAATTACTAGCTCGAGAAGCATTCGGGTAGTGGCCCGTGTCCAATCGCTGCAACGACGACAATAGCCGAGCCATAACAATGTCTGGAACTGAGCGCGTGTCCTGTGCTTCACCAACCCCAGCGCGTGGCTATGATCAACGTTGGCGGCATGTAATCGGCTCCAGATCACGTGGCCGCTTGTTCTGGCTGCGAGTTGAGGAAGTGAACGCTGCTCGTTTTTCTTTAATTTTTTCTGGGACTTTTATTGCCTGGGGTGAAAAACGAACGCGTGTTTCATAGGTCATTAACGTCAAGGATCCGTTCTGAGTGGTATTTGCGCAAAGTACAAACATTGCTGCATCGCCCCTTCAACTCACCAGAATAATACCTCAATTATACCATACTAAGCGACGGCGCCGTAGCGCAGAGCAAGATGCCTATTTGACCCAAATAAAAGCTTTGCAACTTTACAATCTGCTAGGCATGTTCCGCACCTATTCGAAACGAAAATATGAGTATGTGAAGTTTCTGAAAGCGTGCGTTCAGCCTACAGGCAACCGGCCCATTGACTGCCCACTTGACAGCAGTTCGTCCCCACAGTGCCCTTGCGGGGTCCGCTGGCCAATCGAGTCCTCTCCGGGCCGACTGCTACCTGAGGATCCTCTTCACGAACCCACCATAAATTTCAATGAGGGCCTCCTGTGTGTCCGAACGCCCGTTCATTTGTCTCCCGGATTGTCGATCCCATTCCACTTGGGATCGCGTGACGGGCTTCCATGTTTCGCCTCCAGATGGAGCCACCAAACACAAAATCCCACTCGAGTACGGAAATCGAAAACAAGATGCCAGGATGTGGGTGTATTTGGGTCATAAACACCGTAGAAATGCAGCTATTGATTGGTTGCTTTGCCCTTTCTCTTCTCTCTCTCTTTTCTCTTTCTTTCTCTCTCAACTCCACTGGCGGCAATGGAGAGGTCGTTTCTACGAAGCGGTCATTTCGCAATATAAGTGTACCGTGGTATCCGGACGAGACACTTCATCAAAACTATAGTTGGTACAAATAAAGCTATTTTACGAGGGGCGTTCATAAAGTTCGTATTATTGTCACGAAGGAATAGAGATTCAGCAATCAAACTCGAGTAGGAGTCGAGACTTTCTCTACATGTTCGCCACCAAAAGTTACCCACTTTTTCCAGCGATGCACCACATGCCGGAGGCCATTGTTATAGAACTCACTCGTCTTGAGTGTTCAGGAATCGCTCCACTTCAGCAATCACATGGTCGCCGTCCTTGAAATGCTTTCCTCTTATTTGGCCACACTAGAAGCGTCTGTGCCATTTAACCAAAAGTGTCATAAACTGAGGCGTTGTCCCCGAACAACGCTCCCAGATTGGAATGAATATTATTGGCATTGCTTCCCTTCAAATGAAAAAAACGGATCACTGAATGTGCTTGGCACCGACGGGCGGTGCCATTTTTGTTTCGGCTCCCTAGCGGCGTTCCGAGCTACTATAGCATGCGATGTTTATACTGTACGGAAACTAGAGGGACGCGCGCTCATGTTGATGCCTGTTTTGTTCCGTTTTCTTTAATTTTTTGTGCCGATAATACGAACTTTATGAACGCCCCTCGTATATTTCAAATAGGGGACCATCTTATTATCTTACAAACGGTGTAAATTTTCACGAACAATTAAGAAATAAGGTTGTTTCATTGATGAAGCGCACTGAAGTCAAATAATGTATTAAAAAAATCTGTTGCTTCATGCAGCTTAGTGCCGCCACGTCAAGTAACGTCTGAAAGCAAACAGTGGTTATCATCGCATTGTTAAAAGACAAAACCTGTTGTCCGGTTTGATTTTATACATATCAATATGAAGTCTCCACTGCAGCTGAGTTTATTTGCAAGAAAATAACAACTAATATACATTCAGACGAGTAAAGGGGGAGGAAGAACAGACGTGCACTTTTATATTGCACATCTGTGAAATATGAAACACGCAGGGTGTCTAGCGACCAGGAAAACCGGGAATTATCAGGGAAATTTTAATTACCGGGAAAATCAGGAATTGTCAGGGATACTGTCAAAAATTGAGCCCTGTCAAGGAAAATGAGCTGGAAACGCCATCGAGTTCCCTGAGCAAAGGCTCGAGGACTTGGGGGCAGAAAAATAGGCAATAGATTCTGCTTAGAGCGGAGCGCGGGCTCTGCAGACCCGATGTAAAGTATTCTACCCGATGCAAAGGGAAGAGCCGACAAATTCAGTCCAAGCCTTGGATTGAATTGGATTGAGGGCGCGACACTAGGAGATTCAGTTAGAGCTACTAGATTTAGTAACATATGGGAAAGTCGCAGACCGTAATTTAATCCAAACCTTGAGCCGAAAGTGCATCTGGCGGCAATGCGGCTATGCTGCCATTCGGTTATTGACGTGTGTGGTTGAGCATCGTGTTTCCGGAAGTGGCCTCTTCGCTGACGATGTCGGCGGCAAGAAAGTGCTCGCTTCTCCGTGGTGGACGAACCCGAATATTTCGGAATATGCAAGTTGGATTAAGCCCGCGGAAAATGATCCTAAATGTGCTCAATGCCTTGTGTTGTAATGGCCTTATATACTTAACCGCCTCTATAGTGGTCAGGAAATTTCACCTGAAATTGTCAGGGAAAACCTGGAAAGGTCAGGGAATTTCAAAATAATAATTTGCTAGACACCCTGAACAAGTTTGTTGACTGAAACTAGCCAAACAGGCTAAACCACTCCAAGTGGTGCTGAAGTGCCTGATAAGACCACCTCTTTTAAGGCTCAATAAGTTGATCGACTGACAGAACTTACCATTTTTTTTTCTACTCATATACGTAAAACATGAAATAATTGTGGGGACAAACAGCTGGTACAAAAACTTCATAATAAAAGTAACATAAGTGTTAATTCAAATGTAAGCATGGCTGATTCACACAATTACCATGCTCCTCTAGCCAGCATTTTTGTTAAGAATATAAGATTCTTTTAGAAAAATCCCTTTTCTTAACAAAATGTATTTTTCCTTGGCACACATTAAACAATCTATTGCTTGGCAAGTTCGGGAGTAGGGTTTTGTTCTCATTTACGTTTACACTGTTTTGCTTCTCAAGCAAGTTTTAAACAAACACGAATCACTCTGAGCGATTGAAACCAACTGTATGTTGTTAGCAGGCATCTTGCGAAAGAGAGTGTTTTTGTTGAGCCTGATTAACTAATTTATTGAAACTAATTAATTTAATATTGATTTATGGGCAAAGGTGTCAATTGGAAACTTGTAGAGAGCTTTAAGGAGCACTCGATGTAAGTGCTTGCAACATGGTACACCTTGCCTGGTTTTTTCTCCAGCCTTCAAAAAACGCCTACGAAATGCAAAGAAATACCACATGACAATGCACTCCCCTAATCGCAGCGCACGCGTGCGCTGCGAGCGGGCGGTATTTTAGGGCTGGATAAAAAAATCACTCAAGGTGCACTACATTCCAAACTCCTTCATCGGGTGTTTCTTTAGTCTCTCTACAGCTTTCCAATTGACGC
>JAZHYW010014436.1:0-10065 GCA_037355805.1 Ixodes ricinus | reverse complement strand
CTTCGTTCAGTTGCATTATTGCTGGGAACGGTCTGATTGGCATGTTTGATGGAACATCCTTTGGGGGCTTCGTTGTTGTTCACTCGTCTGCAAAGTTGTTTTAGGCGCAACTTGCACGAGAAGACAATTGAAGTGTTGAAGCGCGCTGCAATTCCCTTCAGTCTGTGTGCAGAGTTGTGCACATATGGTATGGCGATAACATGTGAAGCCTTACTATGTGGAGCACGGGGCCTTTGGGTGGCTAAAATTATCTGAACAAGAATAGTGCTCAGAAGACCTTGCGGATAACCAGCTTTGAGGAGACGTTCTTGTTGTTTTGCAATGCTTAAGCTTAAAAGTGAGAACATGATTTGGCGCGAGAAGATGAAAGGAGAGACCGAATGATTCCATGTTTTACCAGTTTAGAATGGGAACTGCAAAATGGAAGAATAGGTTTCCGAGATCGTTGTTGGAAGGCCCAACAAATGCCGGTCGGAAGAAGATGGAGACGAAGATCGAGATACTGGAGACCATTGCCTGAGCTGTCTTCCCTTGTGAAATTCAGGCCTGAAGATGAAGAAGTAAAGGCTTGAATCTACAGATTCAGAAGAAACTGAGATCCGGTGAATGACTAAATAATCATCCACGTAACGAAAAACATGGAAGACGAGAGTCAACTCTTCAAGGCGAGCTTTGATCTCCCGGTCCACATGCAGAAGAAAGATTTCGCTGAGGACCGGGGCGAGGCAGGAGCCTATGCAAACACCTTTCTTTTGCCTGAAAATTTCCTTCCCATGTTCGACAAGTGTCGATTGTAGATATAGGGCCAAAAGGTCTAGGAAACCCCGTTCAGATACCCCAGATGAGTTTTGAAAGTCGCATGGGCCATGTTCGTGGATGGCACTTGATACAGAATCCATTAGAAATGCGGGATCTAATCGGTAATATAATTCCTCAATGTCTAACGAAAACATGGTATAGGCCTCGGGAGTAGAATGGAGGTCATGAAGACGAGATACTAGTTCTGTGGAGTTGGCAACTCGGAAAGGTTGGTTGAGACTGATCGATGACAGATGCTTTTGCAGAAAAAGAGCAAGAGGCTTCTGCCAGCATCCCTTTTCTGAAATGATGCTTCTTAGGGGAACTCCTTCTTTATGGGTTTTTGCCGTGAAAAACACAGTTAGATATTGCTTGGAAGGAGCCCTAATGGCAGAGACGGAACGGAGAACAAGTTGCTTTGCCTTTGAGCGGAGAGAGCCTGAAGGCCTAGTCTTAAGAGTATCAAAATTATTTTTAATGCCTGGCTCACGTTCTGTCCATAGGAACCTTCATCTAAGATGACAAAAACACCGGTTTTATCTGATTCCAGTGGTTTCAGGTGACATGTTTGCAATTCTTCGACTGTAGCCCGGATTGGAACTTTGCCCGTAGGTGGAGGAGGATGGGCGCAGGCGGATCGGACTCCAGCATCAAGAAATGCTTGCCGGTCTTGTTCTGGAATGTGAGTCGCAACAGAATGGACTGAAGTTAGTTGGTCGACCCTTGTAGTTGGAATGTTCGGAGAAAACTTGGGACCCTTGGAAAGAAGATCCAAGGTGCCAGGGCTGAGTTGATGGTCACATAGAACAACCGGAGGCTCAAATTTCGTTTGGAGGGTTTTATGGTGAGAACTGGTCACACCGGTGACAACTTTCTTCCATGAAGATTCGAGAAGATTGGACGCAGCTTTTTGGAGGAACCGGAAAGATGGGTGGGTTCCATAAGCTGGACCAAAGATGATGTTCATCTGTTGTGGGAGGATCGTCTCCATTAGGCGTAACTGTTGTGACACCTCCTTCCTTGAAATCTGCATGAGCCTGTAGTCGGTAAAACATGGAATCATTCGGTCTCTCCTTTCATCTTCTCGCGCCAAATCATGTTCTCACTTTTTAAGCTTAAGCATTGCAAAACAACAAGAACGTCTCCTCAAAGCTGGTTATCCGCAAGGTCTTCTGAGCACTATTCTTGTTCAGTTAATTTTAGCCACCCAAAGGCCCCGTGCTCCACGTAGTAAGGCTTCACATGTTATCGCCATACCATATGTGCACAACTCTGCACACAGACTGAAGGGAATTGCAGCGCGCTTCAACACTTCAATTGTCTTCTCGTGCAAGTTGCGCCTAAAACAACTTTGCAGATGAGTGAACAACAATGAAGCCCCCAAAAGATGTTCCATCAAACATGCCAATCAGACCGTTCCCTGTGAAGAGGGGTGGTATTCTCCCTCCCTTTTTCATGCGGTGACTGATACATTGGTCAGACAGGGCGTTGCCTGAACACCCGCCTACGAGAGCACGTCCTCGAGGTCTCCCGTGCTTCAAGCGACTCTTTTCATCCAATAGTTGTGCATCAACGCCTCTGCAAGAACTGTGAAGCCCGGTTCCAGGACACCAGCATAATTGGAAGACACAAGAACAAGCTCGGCCGAGAGATTATTGAAGCATGCAGGATAGCCGGTGACGAACACAACATCGCTGCTCCTTCTCTTGGGTTGTCCAGAGTTGAGATGAACTACCTGAAGCCAGAACTGAATTAGTCAAAGGGCCCTCCATCTGATTTTGTCAATGGTGTTTCCTATTTTCTTTCTTATTTTCTTTGTCTTTATCTTCTAGTGTATTTGGGGATTTTGTCCTTTTTCCAGGCGTATTTAAATAGAGTATATTAATTTTTTCCGTAACTTCCTCATTAGTTTCAAAAGTTAGGAGGGAGATAGTACGTATCGAAGGAGACATCACTAAATGTGTGTTGCTAGTTGAAAGAACTGTGCTGTCTGTCCTTGTCCCTAAGTGTTTTTATTCTTTCTTTGACTCTTGGATACCAAGTGCACCGCCCCTGGCCATAGGGGGGGGGAAGGGGGGGTCTGGTTTGCCCCCCCCACTCAAAAACAAGTTGGTACGCCACTGTTGACGTTTCTAACTTTCCCTATCTTTCTAAAGGTTTCTGTGTGTCCTAACACCAGAAACTGGCATTTTAAAGGGGAAAAATGAGACGTTGCTAATATGGGACGCACGCTTTCATGCAAAGCTGACGTCAAGTAACTCAAATCGAAAAACATGCATATTTACAATATTATTATCTCTTCTGGTGAAGGCTCAGCAACCGTTTCATTCGTTTTCGCACACAGAACGGCGAGTCTCCAAAAAAGCAAGAACGCAGCGTTATTGCCCTCATTTTAACAACGTAGTCAGCACGGAATGAAACCCGATACGACGCAATGCGTGGCCATCAACACAGGCTGCTTCACCTGGAGGGCCCCGAGAAGTAATGAAAATGCACCGGGGTGCGAGGGTGCGGGTCCTACTAAGATGTGCTTGACCCCCGCGCAGTGCGTCTGGGACTTCAGCGTTTTGCCGGTGGCGCGCTGTAAGCGCCGTCACTCCGGGTGCTTTTGTGTCGCCGCACTGTCGCCCGGTCGACACCAGGTGGCAGCTTAACCTGGCTATAGATCTTTGCGATAGGCCCTGCTCAGACAGGGTGATGAATTTATTCCGCCCCAAAATTGATACGCCTGGCATATCGGTGGATTTACGATGAGCGAGCGATTTCTCGGTTTTTATAATATTCGACTGATAACCTCGCACAAAAAAATGTGCATTGCTTATAAAACCGAAGCATCCGCGTCGGTCTGTGGCAGCATTTTCTTTTTCACGAAGAGTATGGCTGTGTTAATAAACAAGTTTCATTTTGTGTCTATGAAGTTGCACTATTAATGACAGCGCTGAAGAGATATGGCTGGGCATCCGATACACAGAGCGATAATTAAATGGGTGCGCTGGACCAGGGGTGGAACTCATGAAATGCACTTGGGAGCAGCCACGGGAGCAGCTGAAACAGCTGTTTTGGAGCAGGTTGGGAGCAGCTAAAACTACATTCTGGAGCAGGCTGGGAGCAGCTCAAATCAGTTTTCATTACACTTCAGCTTGTGTCTTAGGCGAGCACGGGAGCAATTTCAATTGTGCTTAGGAGCACAGGTGAACATGAGTGGTTAGAAACCTATACCTGTTTTCACCTCAAGAATCATAGGGAAAAAGTCCGGCTTCTCGCGGATGATTACTAATTTTCACCTTTAGGTGGAGATTTAAGATATATTTATTAGCATTTTGGAGTGGATACACGTTATCTTATCAAGGAGTACACGTTTCAAACACCAAAAGCATCGCCTGTGCCTCCGACAACCAAATATGGCGAGAACTATTTCGCGCGGCGTATGAACAAGGCGCAAAACTTACTGTTTTCTTGAGGTGAGAAAGCGGGTATAGGTAGATGGGATAACAGAGTAACAGATGTGAAAACTTGGCGTTAATGAGAACCAAATAGCAAGTACCATATGTTTCTGAAAATAGTGTCCTTGATATTTTTCTGAATGGCTTTCAGCTGCTCAAAATGCAAACCAGCACTGTTTACAGCACAACCCACACGTGCTCCGACATAGCAATTATGTGTGCGAACCACGTGACGTGCGTAAGCAACGGACATGCAGTTGCGCGGAGGAACAAGGCAAACAATTTCTAGTTTATCCTATTGTGCAACTCAATATTGAAGCAGCAGACTACGATTAACGGAGTTATCATATTCGAACCGATGAGCCGGAGCGAGATTAAAGTACGCCGAGCAGATCTATTGCTTCGCGTGAGAGCTGCTGGCCGGCAAGGTTACGGATCGGACAGCGTTTCCAGTTCAATCAAATCGTGATTCATCTTGCAGGAACGCGGCTCCAACTTCTAACGATGAAGCACCAAAAGGAATCTTTTGCTAATGTGTTTTCAACTGGCTGGCGTCCGGAACCTGGGCCGAAGAGCTTCAGGCAAGCTGACGCTCTGACGACTCGACCTCATCTCGGCCGACTTGCTTAACCGCTTACGGTTGAAGAATAACAATCCAGTCGCAGGTGGTGTAGCGCTTGGAATCCAAACCTCAGAGTTTTTCGCGCGTTTCTGACTCGGGATACACAGGAAAGTAAACGGAATAAAAAAATTGCAAGGCCGACCAAGCTAAACGCGTTCATTGTTGCCAATCGAGTCGATAAAAACCGAAACCAAGACAAAATAGAATTTTTTTGGCGCACATCGTCCGATTTGGAGCACAATGGCGCAAGGTATTGGCTGTGGTGCAGTTTCCGCAAAATGGCGCAAGAGGGCACAGACAAATGCGTCTGGCGCAAAATGGCACAAATGGCGCAGCCGTTCCACCCCTGCTGGACAGATAGGACCAGAATCTGCACAGAGTGACGTATTGTTCAAGGCTCAAGTCACTACAATTAAGGAAAATGTTTGCTCAGTGCGTGAGTTAGCAGACCTGCATTATGGAATTCGCAGCGAGGGTACGAGCCCGAGAACAAGAGAGGTTAATGGACGAGATCCGGGAGTGGACAAATGGATGTGCTCATATATTCCCAGTTGAAAATTCCCATTAGATTCCAATTGGAATTTCCAATTGGTACCAGCTAGGTTTTGGGACTACCAATTGGTCACTGCAATGGGAACCAATTGGAACCCATTAAGATTCCAACTGGAAATTTTTTTCCAATTGGTGAGACCCATTGGCCAGTGTGCTTCCAATTGGAACCCACTAAAACCAATTGGTTCCAATTAAAACCAGTTAGAATTCCAATTGGATCTAATTGGAATTTTCAGCTGGGTTATGTACTAAATATTTGTAGTAGCAAGCTTCAGTTGGGTGTCGGCACTCGTCATGCGTCCCAACTTGTTCTTCTTTCTCGTATGTCGCGCTGTTTTGCTGTAAGTACTGCTGATTATAAAATTACAATCCGTATAACAAACAATAAAAACTCCGCATGCCAGGAGGAGAAGACACCATGGGCGTGCTCCGCTGGCGCGCGCGCAAGCAGTTGCTGGCGAAAGTGCGGCGACACAAAAGCACCCGAGTGACGGCGCTTACAGCGCGCCACCAGCGAAACGTGGAAGTCCCAAACGCGCCACGTGACTCGCAAGGGTTGAGCACATCCTAGTAGGACCCGCAATCTCGCACCCCGGCGCATTTTTATTAGTTCTCAGGGGCCCTGCAGGTGGAGCAGCCTGTGTCGATGGCCACGCGTTCCGGCGTTCGGGTTTCATTCTGTGCTGACTGTACAGAACATACACACACATGGAGGCTTGAACTAATAATGCCCCAAACCGAAACTCTCGTAGCGTGATTCGTGACTGCGCCACGCTCGTTTCTACCAACCGAACTGACGCCACTTCTGCAAGGAGTCACTAAAATTGCCAGTAAACAGACAAAAACGACACTGATACAATTATATTGCAGAATATCACCTTATTTAGTAATAACTGTGTCAATATGCATTACATGTTGCATTTAAGTTAAGAAAAAAAAAACATAAAACCTTTTTCGCCAGAAAAAATCTAAATTTCAATGTTAAGTCTGGTAACAATGTATTTTTGCCGAATCTTCTAGAAAAGTTCGGTAAAAGTTACGGCTGCGCGAATCCCAAGATTCGGCGCCGAACTTTCGATTCGGCAAAAGTTTGGCCCATCACTACAAGTCACACAGGGCCACTCGACGGCGACGTCTTCTCGGGGAACCTCGCGTTTTTCGAGAGAACACGGAATTTTGTAGCGTGAGCTACACTGGCCGAGATTGAGCAGTTTCGCGTGGCTTGCATAATGAGCTGTGCTCTGTGCTGCTCAAGCGCGAGGAGCAGTGACGTCGCACGGCGCACAGCTGGCGCACCGGAGCCGCCGCCGCCACGCGCTCCGCCGCCATTGCGCGCGCCTGGCCGGTTTGCAGGTTCCAGGGGAGTGACGTCATAGCCGCGGCAGACGCACTGGCACCGCCGCGTGCCCAGCTGTCCGCCTCTGTTGCGCAGTAGCCAAGTCTGACGCTGCACCGGAGCCGCTTGATAGCGCCTCTCATTTTGTGCGCATAAGCTCACGCTATGTATATCCTGGCACAACCGAGCTAAGCCACCGCAATTTTATTATTCGTCTGCTTCGTACGATTGTTGTTGCCTTGCCTTCGCGATATATGCGCTGGGAGACAACCGTCTTCACTGAATGTACAGTCGGGGACAAAAGTCCCCAAGGCGTGCAAGCTGCGGCTAAAATGCATTGCTCTGCCATCTGCCGGCGGGTCGCCTGGTTTCGAGATCACACAAAAGCGCATGCGCGTCCTACTCTGCCTGCAAACTTGTGTGTTTTCCCGCTCTTCGCCGGCACAGTAGCTAACTCGGAACCGGGCGCGTGGTACCGCCTCGGAGATAGCGCTGGCGGCTGACGAGCGTCTGCTACACATTCCGAAACTCAAGATACCGCGTGGGGCATTGCGCCGCATTTCGCCGTGTCAGCGCACCTTGCTTTATAACCAGTTCAACTTATCGCTCAGTTGAGCTGCCGTGACTTCTTGCTTTATTGGTGCCATGTCAGTAAGCGCTATCTCCGAGGCGGTACCACGCGCCCGATCCCGAATTAGGCGCCGCACCGCACAAGAGCGGGAAAGCGCACATGTTGGCAGGCACAGTAGGAGGCGCATGCGCTTTTCTGTGGTCTCGAAACCAGGCGCCCCGCCCGCAGATGGCAGAGCAATGCGTTTCAGTCGCAGCTCGCGTGTCCTGGAGACTTTTGTCCCCGACTGTACAACGGTTATATGCAGCATTGGCAGCATTACATTCCGGTTATATGCAGCATTGGCGAAAGGCAGGGACTCGAGCGGGCAGCTTCAGAAGGTGCTCTTTTGCCGCGTTTTTGTGCAAGGCACGGTGCTACGCCGGCGCGTCCGTACCTTTAGCACTGCACGGAGCTTGTGCGATACTCTTTCCAGCGGACCAGCGGAGAACTGTTGTATTCCGTTGTAGTGGGTGCACACAAAGACTACACAACACATTGGGAGTGATCGCTCCCGCACAGTCGGACACACCGCGAACTTCGGTGGCAGCTTTCGCGCGCAAACGATGAAGAGTAGGTTCACGGCGTCGTACAACGCACTTAAAACACTGCTCACAGTCACATGTTCCAATCGGCTTGCTTCTCTCCACTCTGAAATGCTTCCAGCCCTTCCAGCCGCATTTGGCGAGTTCACGAATCCCTCGATCCCTCCGCCTTTTGGATGGATGGATGGATGGATGGTAATGGCTAACCCTTTCTAGATGGTGGCAGCTTGCGCCACCTAGCCTAACATTTCGTCATCTTTCTTTTTTATTTTACTTGTATGAACTTTGTTATAGCAGACCCCCCCCCCCCTCTCTTTTCAAGTGGATTTATTTTATCTGTATTTGTTTTACTCCTTATCCTTCCCTAGATCTCTTCCACCAATCTCCCAATCTCTTCTTAGTTACCGTAATTCCACGTAATTCTTTCCCCATCCATTCGTCCATCCATGTCCGGAAAACCCAGTGCCCCCTCCAAATCCGTAGTCATCCCCCCCCCTCTCCAAGAGGGTGGGACGAAGCCCCGTGTACCTTAAAATTACATGTTCTATAGTTTCCCTTTCGCGGCTGGATATGTCGCACAGAGTGTCTACTTCCTGGAATTTAGCCCTGTACGTTTTTGTTCTTAGCACCCCCGTTCTAGCTTCAAACAGCAACGAGCTCCCCACTGAATTATCATACAGCTGTTCCTTCTTTATTTCATGTTTTTGTGCCCTGTATATTGTTAAAGCTGATTTCTCCTGCATTCTGTCTTCCCACAATTTCCTCCCTGTTTCCTTTACTCCCTTTTCTACAGATATGGTCTGATCGGCTCAATCTCGTTGAATGTATTTAAATCTCAGCTTGTGGGTTCGGTTTGTCCACTTAGTGTTTAGACTTTTCATATATAAATACTTGTACACTTTCGCTGCCCACCGTGTATCCTCAATTTCAGCTAGTCTGTTCAAATTTTACTTTACTGATCGCTTCTCTCCTCTCGAAAGATGCCCAACCCATATCCCCCTGTACTCCCTCATTTGGTGTCATAGAGTTATTACAATAAACGCTAGAGGCTCAGCTGGCGCTAGTGTCTACGGGACTTCCGGTTGCAAATTGAAGCAGACAGCATGCAGTCTACTTTTCCAGCCTCCCTGTGTATTCCTATGGGAAAACGCGCGTGAATTTTGTCTCTTCGCCGGAAAATAACATGAATAACTTTTGTCATTTCGGTTGTACCGGATAGTATGTACCTTTATTGGTATTGTGAAAGTGTAATTGCTTTAGTTACAGCATTTTCTTTACCACTGAACGATGTTAAACTTCGCTCTATTTCAGGCCCAAACCCTGTTTCAAGGAAGGTATGTGAAAACGAGCGACGATTCTAAGCAAACTAACGATCGAAAGGAATGTAGAGTGTGTTCAAGGGCTTCGCTAGCATTTCGGTGGTGCTTATATATTGCTAATATGCCCGTCCTGTCATTGGATGAAAATGACTCCGTCGTGGCATCTTTACGATCGGTTAAAGAAACATTCGAATGCAAAAAATAACGCACATGAGCTACGAAACGTGTCTTTTTATTATATCCTATGTTGGGCAGTTTTTATCGGGCACCTGCTCTCTGGCTCCCACTATTTGCAAAGATTTGGAGCGTGCGGGTACAGTGGCTTAAAGGGGGTAGTGTAGTTACCGCGTAGCCTCCACCATGCATCGGGAACGGCCGCTCCTTGGAAGACGGTGTAGGTGGCGCTTCGATCCGCAGCTCCGTTCGGGTGCCACACCGGCCGGCAGATAGAGGCACCCTAACACGCTTCATAACTAATATAAATAGCTCAGAAACAATTATCTGTTTCCAGTGAACTTCCCACGACATGATTTGTGTTCGTAGGTGAATAAAAATGTGAAACTAGCAGACGACAGTACTGCGCAATCGGCCGGAGCTGGCCGGGCCAAGCTCAAGCTGGCCAAGCGGCCAAGCCGGAGCCATAGCCGGAATGACGGTGCTGCAAGCGCCAGCGCCACCCGCGGCCGTCTTCCAACGCTGTGCCGCTTCTCCGGTTTCGTTCGTTACACTACCCCCTTAAGCCACTGTAGTGCGGGTGATGATTTGAACCCAGAACAAGCATCTTCAGCACATATTCATGAGCAGAAAGAATAAAGCAGTACTTATTTATTGCAAATCTGA
>JAZHYW010014435.1:0-72848 GCA_037355805.1 Ixodes ricinus | reverse complement strand
GCGACGTAGCCATAGCCATTGCGTTGATCGCACAAGCGTCGCAGACCAACGAGTCCTACGATAGCAATCGGAGTTCATGGACACCTCAGTAGGTGACGTCGTTTTGACGTCCTTGCGTCGAAACGTCGATGCAAAAACGTCGTTTTGAGTCAACGTGACGATTGACTGACGCGGCTCCCTCATTAGGCTGAGAGAATTCCCGTTTCCGGTACAAAGGCAAACTTCACATCACGGCCACGTGATTTCATATGTTGGTGGCTAAGTCCGGTCGAGTCAAGGAGGAAAGCAAACGTGAGTTTTCATTTTCTTTTTGTTTTTGGTGCAAATCTGGAAGCAATAAAACGAAAACGGACAGCTACTCTGAGTTCCATGAAGATTGACGATTAACTGGGGTTTTTCGTTTGGAAAAGGAGAAAAATAATTTCATGTTCTCTTTAAGGAGAAACGCTCTCAGAACGATGAATTATCATCGGGATTTATGGGTGGCACATTCAGAAGAGGTTTAAAATTCCGAGACACTTCCTGGTCGCCAGGCTAATAGTAGTGCTGGCTAGATTGGCTGCCCCTGGCCCCCTTGTCAACGCCTAGCCGCGCGTGGTCGCGTACAAAACTCTCCCATAGCGTTGCGGAGAGGTTTCGTGACCGTTAGCGTATTGAAGGACTCTGGTTCAACTATGAAGCGTTTTAGGGGTGTAATACTGTTCATACCTCGGTTAAAAATTGCAATAAAAACCGAAGCCCTCACGGTCCTAGATATGGTGCAGTGCATTTATAAGAGAAAAGTGGGGAGAGCAGGCGTTGAATACGTTGCATCATCTGGCAGTAAAAAACAAACAAAAACAACAACACTGACACTCACTAAACTGCGTGGCTCCCCAGCCGACGATGAACCCGTGGTATCCGGTCACATCCTTCTTGGAGATTTCCCCGAAGGGCAGGCACACGGGCTGCACGAACTGGTTGAAGGAGACCTCCTTGCTCAGCTCGAGCACAGCGACGTCGTTGCTGTATGTGCGGCGATCGTAGCTGGGATGCCTGTGCACCGCGCTTACATCCACGTCAATGGGAAGGGTGTTGTCGTCGGCCGACGAGAGGTCGTGGTCGCCCAGACGCACGCTGAAGAGCCGCGCCGGAAGCCTGGACGAAGAATGGGCGACCTTAGATTCAGCCCGCGGGTTCCAGTAGGCCGCCTTTATTTCTCACCGGTGTTTAATAACAGAAGCTAATGCGCCAATTTCAGAATAAATTTGTTAGAACGTTTTCTGAACTTCATATTTTTTGGGGTTGGTTGGTTTTGAAAATGTTTCGACCTTAATTTAGGGGTGTATTTACCATGTCATTTTCTTACGCAATCACTTTAAAGCTCTTGTTTTTTTACGTCAAAAACGCGGAAATGGTGAATAATGTTACCTATTATGATACAAGGGCTTTGGTGTGACCTACTTTGTAACACACAAAGGTCACATCCAACACGCATTATTGAGCGCCGACAAACACACAATAATATGTGTTATTCGATAACAATTTAGTTGCAAGTGGCGCTCGGTGTCGTCTTGTTCTTTGAGGCGCTTATTATTCTTATGATAAAGAGGCCATGATTGTCAACCTACTTTGTGGCGCGCACACCGACGCTGACGCAGTGCGCGGCCGTCAGGATGTGCTTGGGGGAAACTAAGGCGCCTCCGCAGCCGATCTTGCCCTTGTCGCTCGTCTTCAGGTAGATGGCTGCCTGTGCAAAGCAAAGGCAGCACTTTCAAGCAATCCTGCGAGCTGGATATGTTAGTGCAACGCTCGACGTGTCGTGGGTTTTCACACTTAGTTCTTACCCCTACTGAAACAAAAGTATTAACCATTACTCCAATGACTTATAATACCCCATAAAATAATCTTATGACACATAATATATATTTTTCTCACCAAAAAACAAACAGGATAATTTCATGTTTGGCCACGGCTGTTTTCTTTACCCTTCCTGTCAGATAGGCCATACATGTCATTGTTTTCATCTTGCCTTTGTTCATTCTCGAATTAGCGATATTTTATTTCCATGGATGTGGCACAGAGCAGCCGACGATAGTTTGCGTTTATATGTAATAATAGTTGAAAACATAAAGACAGACTACCTTGAACCATTTAATATTGTAACATTTACTAATAAAACCACTTAATTTAAATTAGTGTTTGCGGTACCTTCGCTCGAAAATTTAAGTTAGGCGTCGCATGGTTTGCATATAATTTTTGGTAAGGGAGAGCCTTCCATAACTAGATTCTTTATTTCTCCTTTGTATGTTACTGTATTAAGCTGAAAACAATGACATGTATACAGAATGAGATATACCTAAACGACGACAATGGTGTGACTATTCCTCAGTCTGAATGCTGCTCTGTGTTTAATGAAGTGTTTCCAAGTCGTTTTTGAATCTACCCTACGTTTGTCTTCCTGATGTTGCTGATTCGAGCTTTTTTCCTGTGGATCCTGTGCTGATTGACTGGGTTGGTGTGATGCATTTAATCCGAAATTTAAAAGTTTCTTCGTCATCTGGAACCGATGACATTAACTCAAAGTTTCTGAAGAACACTGAAGTACTACTCCTCCATAAGTTTGTCGAAACTTTTTCACAGTCCCTAGATACCTGTGTTGTGCCCGGCGATTGGAAGGTGGGCAAGGTGGTACTCTCGTTTAAATCAGGAATTTCGCATTCTCCCCTTAATTACAGACCGATACCTTTAACTAGTGTTCCTTGTAAAATCCTAGAGCATATAATTTATTCTAACCTTGTTAGTTTCCTGAGAGTAATGCATTTTTTACATCATGCCAGCACGGCTTTCGTAAGACGTTATCCTGTGAGACACAACTCATTTCATTTACACATGAACTTTTTGCTGCTTTAGATAATGAATCTCATGTTGACTGCATATTTCTGGACTTTTCTAAAGCTTTCGACCTCGTATCGCATCAGCTACTTTGTTTGAAATTAAGCAGATTAAATATTGACCCTAACATTCTCGCATGGATTGAAAGTTTCTTGTCTAACAGAACCCAATTTGTAGTTGCTAACGACTTCAAATCATCCTCGTCCCCCGTTACTTCAGGTGTGCCACAAGGGTCTGTGCTTGGGCCTCTTCTCTTTCTCATCTACATTAATGACCTTCCTAACTCTCTCGACTCATCCATCAAGTTGTTTGCTGACGACTGTGTCATTTTTCGAGTCATTTCTACTAGTTCCGATTCCTATGTGCTTCAGTCTGACCTTAACAAAATCTCTAATTGGTGTGATATCTGGAAAATGCGTCTGAATACTAACAAGTGTAAAGTAATGAGAATTACGCGTCAGACCGTTTGTGGCAGCATTTACGATTATCAACTTTCAGGCAGTGCACTTGAACAAGTAACGTCATACAAATACCTAGGGGTTCACATAACAGCTAATCTGTCTTGGCAAATGCATGTCAAACATATAGTAAATAACGCTAACCGTATGCTTGGATATTTGCGTCGTAACGTTTCTATGGCACCATCATCTTTAAAGCTTCTCCTCTATAAAACTTTCGTCCGCTCTAAACTGGAGTACGCATCTTCGGTTTGGGACCCAGGCCTGGAATTTCTTATTAATAACTTAGAATCGATACAGAATCCCAGCGCGCGTTTCGTCTTGTCAAACTACTCCCGTTCATCTAGCGTATCCTCTATGAAGGCAACCTTGAATTTTCCGAAACTTTCTCTGCGCAGAAAATTATCGCGACTCACGCTATTTTATAAACTATATCATTATAGCCCGCACTTCACAACCGAACTTTTTCAGAGCCATCATAATGTCTCATCTCGTTCGGACCACCATAACAAAGTAGGCGTGCCACATTGTCGCACTAACTTGTTTTTCGATCCATTTATCCCAAGGACTAGCAACGAATGGAAGCACCTGCCCGCCTCTATCGCAACGACTACCGACGATTTCACTTTCAGATCCGCCATTGAGTGTTATGTACATTCTCAATAACCTGCGTTGTCTGCATTTTTTCATTATCCGTTAAATTTCTGAATTAACTACCTGTTTGTTTTTATGGTTTTCACCACTCCTTCTGTAACGCCCTCTGGGCCTTGAAGGTACTGAAAATAAATAAATAAATAAAATATTAAGGCGAGATCTTTCGTACAGGGAAAATAACGAGTGTGCGCTTCTCTGGTATAGGTAACTATTCTCATTTATTTGAAAATTCTTCAAGATGCATTTGAGCCCTTAGTTGGGTTGTCGCCAATTTATGACGAGACATCATAATTAAATAATTCGCGTCTATAAGAGCAAAAATTTGTGAAGCGTTTTTGTTAAAGATCTGCAGCATGGCCAGTGCAACGTTATCGCCAGTGCGTAACAGTAGACGCGGATGACGATCTAAAGGCCGGTTCAGACACTTGCGTTTGAGTGCGTTTGACTGCGTTGCGGCGAGAACCGAAAGCGAGTCACCGGCACATTCGTGCTTCGAATGATGCGTGGAATCCAATTCAAGCGAATCTTCTGGCACGCGATATGAGAAGCGGGGATGTCCTGGCGTCTCGCTGCCGCAACGCAGTCAAACGCAACTGTGTGAACCGGGCTTAAGCCTGCAGGTGTGCTACTTTAATTCACGAGGAACGAAAGAGCAGCGCGAGCTTTAGCATTTCGTGCTCTCAATCTGCGGTGCATCCTACTTGAGCGCTGAACATCAACTACTGTCACGGAGCAAATGGAATGAGAAATAAATATCAGAACTTAGAAAGTGCCGGGAAGCTGGCTAGAAAATTACATAGACGAAAGAAAAAAAAAATTGTAAAAAAAACAAACACGGAATTTTATATCGTCTTCCCCGTCTGAGGGTTCACACACAAATATGTCGTCTAAGGAAAACCTGTTTTGAGGAGTTCGCCTCTACATCTGGTGAACACACTCAGAAGCGGGGAAAATAAAACTGTTTCCGGATGGCACTTAAACCGTTAACAAAATACAATCTAACGAATACAAAAAATGAATGGCAGAATAAATCCAAGCGAACTTTTTTGAGTTACATATTTTCTGCGTCGTTATCGCTATAACATGAAAAATTTTGATGCTATTTTATATCACTCAAGTTTTGCACACAAGCACGCAAAATCCCGGTCACTTCTAGACGTAAGTAAACGAAGGCTCCCTATTAAAACACGGCGTACACAAAAGCTGTAGTGTGAAACGGTCTTAAGGGGTAAGGGCTGCGATAGCAAATAAAAATGGGTAGTGGATTGAACGTTTCAGTGCAGGTTGGCAACATCGGGACACTGTACCCCCGAATATTAAGTGATGCGCACTGCAGCACTGGCATGCAGGCAGGTTTCCTCGAGGAACATTAGAGGTCCAAGGATACTCAAAAGCTTTAATATATCACGCTCCCTGAGTATCATCAGGCGTATCTCACTCGAATGAACAGTTGGGTTAGTTGGTATACGTTCATGATCGAAAACGGAGCGAAACACAAATGCGCATCTGTGTCCTCATGTTTTGAACTGTTTTTTTTATCATGAACTTATTCATCACAGTTATTCGCAGGTGCCTGCATTATCCGTTGCACAATCACTGTAGCACGAACTCTACATATCCGGATAAATATTAACGTTGTTCTTGCCAACAGACCGTGTTTTTTTTTAGTCAGTTCTAATCACCTTTGTGTAGGACGTGCTTGACATACTACTGCTATGATTTGTGTCAGAAGGGGAGAGAAAAGCACACGCGCAGCCATATTGGGCTAACTAGTAGAGATTGCAAACTAAATGACGATTGCACTTCTGAGAGGAGCACATTTCCTGGCGTAAACAAAAAATAGAAAAAGTAAATAAAAAACATCGGCACGTGCACTTGTTTTAAATTAATCTCTGCAACTGTAGCATCTCCGATCAATTATGCGCCACAACAGTGAGGAGAGGAGAAGAGGAGAGCGCGTGGGAACGTGAGAACACCGAGCTCTGATTGGAACGATTTGAGGGTAGAACTAAATCCAGCTGCCTTCGTCTTCTCTGCTCCTGACGAAAAGCGTTCGAATGCGAGAGTCAAAAGCCGGACGCCTGCGTTCCGCGTTCTAACGCGTTCGACGGGGGCAGGGGAGGCAAAGGCAGCTACATTTAATTCTACCCTGTAATCCGTCCAACCAGAGATCGGCGTTCAGACGTCCAGACTCGTCTCTTCCTCTCCCGTAGATTCTCGACGCAAAAGTCACAGAAAGAGGAGGAATGGCTCGGAGGTGCTTCAGTTGTCCCGCATTCAGCAGGTGCCTTTTGGCTTCGGTGTCGCGTTTCGTGAACTTGAATCCTACACGCGCAGCCAGAGCACGGAGAAAGGCAACGAGCGCCTGCTGGGGTCGGGAGTACGAAAGAGACGCCCTGCCGTTCTAACCTTGTCAGTGAACATTGCTAGCACCCTTAGTTTCCGAGATACTTCCGCCCAGTCGCGGTGTTCCTCGAGACAGATAGGAAGATTGACGAACCATCCAAGGCCAGGCCCCCACTTCCGAGATTTTTCCACCGACGATACGGGAGTTGCTGATGTTCGAAATTCCACAGCCTGCAAAAGTATCGAAAGAGAGAGAGAGAGAGAGAGAGAGAGATGGGGTCTAAACAACATATACATTTCCTAGACAGTGGACAATGTTTTTAACCGGGGTGCCGCCTACGGGTGAGAGGAATTTTGAAAAGCAGCCGTCGAGGAAGATCTGCATTCCGGTTGCCTTTATTGTATCACGGCCAGCCGCGGACATCGCTAACCTCCACCTCTCAACCGAAAAAAGCGTACTTCACCGTATTTCTCGTATATTGATCCACGTGTGCACGTGATGCAGTACGTATAATTTTTACTTCGTGGCTTTATCAAACAATGAACTATTGAAGGTCAACCCAAAGTGGGTCGCAACAACGGAGGTGGCAGAATAAGATGACTTAGCAGTAATAGGTAACTGAAAGACAGTGTGAAAGCCCGATGTCCCGATGTTAATATTGGGGCTGGACCTCCTCGAAGTTTATCGAAGTCGAAAGCAGACACACACACCCTACCCTGTTGGCGCGGACAGAAACGTACTCCGATCGCTTGGTACGTTTCGCTTCACTATTGCCATTTGGTTTGTTTACCCTCTGAGTGTTTACAGCCTAATAAAGTCGCGAGAGCAGTAGTAATAGTGGTAGTAGTAGTAAAAAATAATAATGATGATGATGATAATAATAATTAATTATAATATTGTTATTAATTATTTAATGTCGAGAGTAAATGTAGCAAGTTCAGTTTTTGGGACTGCTCAAACCCAGCAAGGACTTGTAAGACGGCATCTAGCATTCAAAGTTAGCAGAGTAGATGGTAGTACGTAAGCACGTGCATGCACAAAATACGCACGTACGGACGCACATAAAGACACACGCAGAAGACGATGTCTTGCCACAGTGCGGCGCAGAAGTTGAAGTTTGCTGCCAGAGTTGTTGCAGCTTGAAGAGAACAACCGACTTGCATAAACAGAAGAGTAAAAAAAATGACGCAGTATAGCGTCTGGCTATAGTTCAGTCGGAGACGGACGAGTTGTCAAGGCGTCAGTATGCAAGCGCGATGATAAGAGAAGGTCCCCACAAGCACTTATTCGTTTGTCATAACATAAATAGAAGAAAACGTCGATTCGTACATTTCGTCCGTTTGTTGGTTTGCACGGTCATATGGAGCAAAATACGAGCAGGATCCACGGCACAAAAAAAAACTGTTAAGGAATGCGGATGCGGCAGTGTTAATGTCGGACTGGTCAAGGCCAGCAAGGGATTGTAAGACCAGGTGCAGCTTTATGGCAGAAAAACAAATTGCCAAATGCAAAGCAAAAAAATTTAGGATGTTTACAGCATTCAAAGGTCAGTCCCATAATGAAAAAGTGTGCAAAGTTGCTAGTCGTGTGAAACTAAGTTAGAAAACACATAGGCACGCACGCACAATACCACAAGCAGAGGCGTGAGGATGAAGAGTAGTGTGGTTGTCGGAGATGAGGATGAGATGATTCTCGCATCGTTTTATGAGAACAAAAACTCTCTCTCACACACACACTCGAGGCATCTTTACTCCCCACTGTTATGACGCTGTCTTGAGAAAAGTTTGACACGCATGCTCACATCCCTACTCCGATGCGAACTTGAAAATTCGGAGGTTGTCCGTGAATAGTTAAATTTTGATGAAAAGAAGAAAAAAAAGGTTTTAATTTGAGGGGACAAAAAAAGCATAGATTGGCGCATGTTCACCAGAAAAGAAACAAACAGTACGGGGCAAAAAAAAAGCAAGTACAATTAAGAATTTCAGAACCGTTTGAAACTCATTCCAATATGCTCGTCTATAAAAAAAAAAAAAAAAGAATAAGCAAGGTGAAAATAACCGTTCAGGCAGATATCCCATTGTGATCAATATCGCTGGCGAAACTCATCAGAAAACACAGATCTAAAACATTTTGCGTAGTGTTTCCTCAAAGTCAAGGAAAACAATGAATCTGGAACAGTATTGGAAATGCTTTGCACATGGGAAATGCGCGCGCACTTTCATCATCACGAGTTCTCGAATTTGGGATTTGGAAACGGGGAACTGCTCGAATCTCGCGAAGTGGGGCGGATCCGGTTTTAAACTCGCTCTCCAAGCAGGTTTCCAGATGACGGTTTGTGGGAATAAACGACGGCCCAATTCGAGAGAGGCAAACAAGTTTTCAATCTGCTTAGTATTATGTGCGGTTAGCAACACTTTTGTAGCAAAAGCAGAGATAATAATAATAATATTATTATTATTAATAATTAATCCAAGACAAACATAGTGTTAAAAGGTCCCGCCAATCCACACACACGCACGTATACTTTGACTGCATCACTGCACATGTCGATCATTCCAGGAAAACTATCGGCGAAGAACGCTGCGGTGAGGTGCGAGGTAAAATTAAGTGAGTTCTGCTGTTGGTCGAGGTACGATGGAGGAAACCGGAACTCATTCCTTCGCTGACAGTTGTTTCCCATAATTCCGCTCAACAACTAGGGTCACTACGGTTTTGCACAGTGTCCATTAGTGTCCAGTTAATGCCGACGCTCTTGTGTTTTGAGTTGTTTTCACGGAGACATATGCATCTGCTTGTTTGTATTGTGACGCTATTATATTCATTTAATCGAGCTAAGCGCTTTCGGGCAAATATAACAGTTTCTTCACAACTAGAATGTTTGTTCATCACTAAAAATTTGTTCACCACAAAATGTTTGCTTGTTTACCACTGCATGTTTGTTCACTAATAAATGGAGAGCAATCTAGTCGAAGCAGTAGCGACAGTAATCTGGAGTTTATATAGGATTATTCGGGCAGTAAAACGTGTGGCATGATCACTTAATTTTCATCTTTCTGAGCCATCGCTCAACGGGCTCCGCGTTTCTGCTGTAATGCGATCCCGCGCCTCAGTCATAAAGTTGCCTAGACTGAATCTTAGATTACGAGACAAGACTTCCCTTCATCACGAGCCAGTGAGTAGCCACAGGATAGAAGACTCGAAATCGCAAGCAGTCCGGTCAAAGACGGTTATGTGTGATTATGAAATACGCCGTAGATAAAACGTAACTAAATCCGGCACGCTGCATTTTCGACGCTGCTTGACTGGCGCCCTCCGTTCAGCGCCAAACGCAGTTTCAGTTGTGTTAAAATGAAGCGCATAATATAAGGGTGCTCTTTTTGTCCAAAATGTGTGAATAAGTGAAAGCGAAAGCTGTAGCGAATTGGCCGAATGCGGGCGAAACGGTGCCGTCACAAACCTGAGGAAGGTAGGTGATACCATTTTGCCCGCACTGCGCGAACCTCCTAAAGCCATTGCTTATACTTCTATGCACATTTACGGAAAAAACCTGCGCCGACGCAGGCGAAGGCGCAAGTTTTCACTGTGTTCTTTCGTGGTGAAGGGGAGGGATTAACGTTGTCGTTCAGCGATTAGCGGAGAGGGGGACGCATGAAGAAGGCGAAGAAGGCGAAAGGCGACGAGTTTAGGCAGGAAATATTTTACCTTTCTGAGTTTCGTTGGAGAGATAGAGATGTCACAGTGAAATCGAACGCGGTGGAAGTTTCTAAAACCCTCCAACATTACGCGTAGCAACTGGAAGCTGCCAAAGTGGGATTTCGTATAACGCGAGTAGTGTTGGCAAACACTCAATCGGAACTTATCGTTAGCAGATGGCGGTTCCTCGTGGTCGCGCCCTTATCGCCGGGTCGCCGGGGCTTCGCCCTCATCTCTTTTTGCGCGACACGTCCAATGGAAACACGCAACTTCTGTTTCTTCACGTCATCAAGGAAGGGAACAATATTTTTTTCTTTTGCCGCTGCGATGACACACAACAAACACCGACACCGAAATTCCTAAGAAGTATCACAGGTAAAGCTATCGCTTTAAGAGAGCTGTGAAATGCCTTTGGAAGTGCCTGCGGTCAAGGCATACGGAACAATAAAACGAGATGCTGAAAAAGTAAGTTCAAGAAACATTGTTGAAGACTCCCTTCTTTAAGAAGATTGGGAGAGGTTGGCACACTCTCCGCGCCATGTACATGGAATAAGTTATAACAGGATACAAATTAAGGATGCGACAAATAAACTACACCACGTATCAGCCACGGTACTGAATCGCTCGCTTGATCAATCAGCAAAGACAGTAGCCATGTTGAGTTATGTGACGCCTAGGCTCGTGGAAGAGCAACACGTTGCAGGAGGGAGCGCGAGGGCTGGGCCCAGTAACCAAATAAAGGGCCTGTTAGGGCAAAGGTGCACTTTTCTGTGACCTGCTTGTCTTGTCCTTTTTGCGGGTGATGACTATGCATTGACTTCTACAGACATTAGCTCGTCGTCCCGTTCGGTATTGGACTCTTTGTGCATTGTGGAGGAACACTGGCTGGCAGTAATGAGGGTGTGGGTGGAGTTTCTAGCTCGTTCTAAACATGCACTCCATTATAGCCAATACTCTCACTTACCGCCTGGTAGGAAGCTCGGGTAGTTCTTAATGGGTTTGGGTGGCTCGAGCGGCTTGATAGCGGCGCCAGAGTTGCCGGCCGCCTTGGGGGCTACAAAGGTGAACGGCGGAGGTTCGGGTGCCGCGGAGGGCGATGTGGGTGCGGGCGTGGTGGTGGTGAACAGCTGGGCGAAAGGGCTTGCCCTCCTGTGAGGTCGTAGGGCAGCACAACTTGGGCTTGTTTCTCCGAAAGCCGCATACGTAGTGGCGTAGCACCGTCTGGTTGGTGATGACCTTGTCCAGAGTTGGACAGGACCCCGTCAGCACGCAGTTGCCTTCCTCCTTGAATGGGGTCTGACAGTCTGCGGATGGAAAGCCGGAGGCCATTGAGACATGTCAGGCTTATTTTATTTGGTCTATGTGCGTGTTTTTTGGTTTGTCCCTGATATGAACGATGAAATTGGGGAAGCGAATATTGCTGATTCATCAATTTGCCGATCAGTTCGTTCACGACTCGAATGCCCTCCAATTCTCTAAGATAAGGCACGAAAAATATAATGTTGAAGCAAATAGCTGCTCTATCTGCGAAGCGGAATGTTTAATAATATTAATATTGAGACGACACAGCATACAAAAATAGAAGACGGCTATTACCTTTTTGTTGCAAGAAAATCGTCCACCCTTTTCATCTAGCAATTTCGCTCGGCACGACCGGGCAGAAACAGGGGCTAAGGGTAAAAAGTAACAGCTGAAACAGTTCCGCATGTGCAAATACAGCAATTTTTCAATGTTTATTTTAAAATTCAATTTTCGTATTTGTATATATATATATATAGTATACGGTATATATCAGTGAATATATATATACATCATCAGCAATACTATCAGATGATTCTTGTAGCTGTGATATTTGTGATCATAAAGGACAGCGGCACACGCACATGAGGCGGTTGTTTGCTGCAGTTTCCGTCAAGACATATTATTCATAAAAATCGTGGACGTTTGCGGGCCAGACCGACAGACCTTTTTTAAGACCCTTCAATTTTGGCGACGTAACGTCAGATTTGATAACCGTACTACATAATCTGCCAGAACAATCCATTGTGGTGAGGGATTTAAATAGAGTTTATACGAAGGGTCATTCACGAGCTTTCTCGATGTCCTCTGAAGTACATGAAGCTAAACGCCTTACGATAAAACTAGACTTCTATCCGTAGACTTGGCACACTATGCCCGATCAGAAAGGACACAGATGTCCCGCGAAGGCCAATCAGGAACCCGCAGTTTACACGTCATCATAAAATACCTTAAGATGGTGGATGGACCTTGTAACTGCAAGTTAGCGCTCGTCCTTTGTCGCACTTCTTCTTTGTCCCGTCTTTTTTTGCTCTGCTTTATTACCATGTACACGTCATCATCTTGAAATTTTTGCACAAGAATAGCGGTATAAGCTAGAATGAAGAAGTACTATGGCAAATTGTTCGAAGCGTGACGTTTCCGTGTTATGGCCAAATTTGTTTGTTAAATACATGGGCTGTTATGGGAGTGCTGCCGTAACCCGCTAAGAGATGGCGCAAGTATACGATGGCACATATTTCTGGGGATGTAAAAGTTGTCATTCCCTTTTGCAGCACAACTATGTTTTTTATTACTTCTACAAAACACCAGCTCAGAGTGGAACCGCCTTGCCCTTCATTGCCTTCTTTGAAGACGTCTCATCCTTCTAGACAACAATAACTGAACACCTCTCTAAGCTGGCACTTCATTATTTTCTTGTATTTTGTTTGTTTGCTTGAATAATATACTCTTTGTTTATGCATTTCTAATACCTTGTACCAACCCCTTTCAAACGCCCCTAGGGGCTCCTTGGTATTGCAATAAAAAATAAACACGAACGTAGTCTGCATTATACTGTCTGCCGCCTTTCGCTGCAAGTACCCCACTGTAGACTTTTCAACATCTCAGACAGAAGCAAAGAAGTCATCGCATATCTACGTTTATTCATTGGTCTTCTTAGAAGGAGGGTGTTAAGTGTGATCAAACATGCTTTGAATAAAATAGATGTTTCGAAGCGCTTATTATGTAGATGTATTCATGCCATTATTATTCTGCCGTGCCTAATTTTGACTGCAATAAGAGGACTCAAGGAGTGGGCTCCTATTTGAAGCTACACAATAGCAGTACCTTTCAGTTACACAAAATACTCCCGTTTCAGCTACTCAAGCTTCTCCTTAGGCGCTATGCTGAATATTTTACCATCTATCTGTTCTAGATTGCTGCTGCCAAGTCGCACCTGACCGAGATGTTTTTTTTGTTTTTTCGCTTTTAGAAGAATCCTTGCTTTCTGAGCATGACTCGAGCATTAATAAACTTGCATTCAAGGGAAATGTTTGTCGCATTAGCGCTGCGCGGTAAATGACCCGGGGACCTTTGATTGCATTGTGGCTGTCTTGAGTGGGTCAAACTTCGTTAGCAGCCAGTGTTGCCGAATAAACGCAAATCTTGCTTGTTGCAATAGGCCAGGAAGTGGCCTGAAAAGATCGCCTTTCACTGTGGACCCGGAGTTTCAAAGTGGTTCAATGCAATGTCTGGAATGTGCGTTCGACAACTCGAGCAACTAATGACAATTCTTATGTGCGGCTGTGCTGTCAAGCGGTTCCAGAGAGGGGCCGTGTTCTCACGCAGTGCATGTACCGCAAGCGGCCGTGACTTTGTTCTAAACAGATGTAAGCTTGAAACCACGCTTTACGGCGCTTGTAGCCTTTCATTACTGTTATAACTGAATAGCGTGCTCATGTTTAGCTAGTTTGTTTTAGAGTAACCCTATATAGGTAATTTAAATAAGACCCCCTCTTCCCGTGGTTGTTTCTATACTGCTGTAGGTCTCAAGGTTGTGCAGCCCCTCCGGCGAGTGAAATTGAGCATTTCTCGGGAGCGTTTTGCTTGCGCGTTATTGCGCTTTTCACGTTGCTCGCGGACGCTAAGGTGGCAATATTTTATTGGTTGGTAATTTTTTTAAACAAAAGACAACAAGAACAACGATACTAAATGAAAACAAAAATCTTATTGTCTTGATTGGACATTGCGAGCTTCATATTTATTTTCTTTATATAAACCTTTTTTAAATCTTTCGGACGCTCTCTTACCGCACCTAAACAGATGCTGACGCTCGTCTGTAAACGATCGTGAATCGTGCTTGATTGAACGCTGCAGTGGTGCTTTATGTTTGATGCAAGCATTATATTGCAGTGTCTTAAGCGCGCGTTCGCGCCTCCTGGCCGAAATAAACAGGCCTATTGAAGCCCTCTCACTGCTGCGACCAAATTATTTACACAAATGCCCCTCTCCACGATCCTCCCCTACCTCCCCCGCTGCCCACGGTTAATGGGCCAACGCCCTTGTTGAGACACCGCATGACGAAACAGCAGGTCGTCTCTTTTAAACAACGTGCACTGGAAACGCCAAAAAACGCCGAGTGCACCACCTGTAAGCAAGGTGGCAAAGTATTGTCACGAACGTAGAACGTGAGCTAAAGCATAACTGGTCCTCCAAGTAAGCATCATCCCTGACAACAGCCTAAACCTTATTTTGTTTTACAACATATCTCGTGGTCTGCTTTTCTACAAGTGCATGCAGAACAGCACAAAGCTATGCCAAGCTTAATCTAAACTAAGACACAGTTTGGGTGAAACTAGGCTAGTTGTGAGCTACTTGAATTAAACAGGAAACAAAATACATTTCTTTTTTACTAAATGATAATACCCAGGTTTTCTCTTGAAGGTCCGTTTCAATGAGGCTTCTTTTCGCTCGAAAAGCTTAGTTGCGGCGAAAAGACGCAATAGCTGAGGACCCAAATAAAAAGAACTATCCCCCAAAAATGACCTGGTTGTCCGCTGTTGGAGTGATGCTTCGCTTGAATCCTCCTACCGGAGCCAGATCTTGAGCTTCTTGCTTATCTGAGCCAAAGTCGAAGCAAGTAAATATTGCACGACTGAAGTTGGCTAAATATGAATAACCAAACAGGTGTGTTCTCGCAGCTTGCATGTGACATACATTACAGTTAAACACTGAATTTCCTCAAAGGGTCGGTGTTGCCCTTTTCCCTGAAAACAACACAAAACAAACAAAATAATTACGTTACGTAAGGTGACCTAGCGGAAGTTGTGTGTAAAGCTCATATTAGGTGCCCCACTGAGCTCAATGAGAACACGCCATTAGATAATGATGCAGGCCAGTGGTACCATGTATTGGGCGGTGTGGGAATTCAGCAATGGCAAAGGAGCAGCTTGCAAATTGGCAAGGTTAGGAATATCGACCGGATTAGAGTATCCGTCTTTGACTGTGACTGTCTGCGTTATGAGCACGTGTTCGCTAACAATACATGTCGTTTATCCAGAAAAAAAAATTGCCAAGAACTTACTTCCACTCGTCTGTTGTGCCACGGCTTGATGGGCCAGGAACACGGCCAACACCATAATATACGTTGCCATCTGAAACAAATAGGGCATCGTAAAAGACAGCTGTAACTTTCTGAACCAATTTAAAATGTGCCTTTGCAGGTAGTTATTTTATGAAGGAGGTTTACTTAGTACTACCTTATTTTAGTTGTTTAGTGAATGATCCTATATTCCAGTGATAATTTTCATTACATGTTCCACAACAACACTACGGGTCGTATGGAGAAAGTGAGACTCGGCAGAGTCTCTGATGTGCTCCACTGAAAAAAAGCTGCCGGTAATGATATTCCCAGTGGAGGCAAGAAGAAACGGCAGAATGCAAGCCCAGTTCGGTTTCCCGTCTGAAGGATAAGCCGCAGACGGGAAGGGAACGGCTGCCTGAAAGGATGAGATATGAGAGCAGTGGGTCTCTTGAAGGGGATGGTACTACAAAGTATAGGTGCTACAATTGCTTGTATGGCAGTTGATATGCAAAATGTTTGCTTAATAAGAGCAGCTTGTTTTATGGACCATAAAAATGAAGTAATTATAACCGCGGAGTCCTTTGATTCCGTCTTAAATTATACCTACTGCCGTAGAGAGGTTAATAAACTTAGCAGATGCTTCGCCACAAGCACAGGCTTTTGCCCTCCATCGGGTTTTGGCTAAACATGCGACCAAGTGTTATCTAAGGGAGAAAGCTCCATCTCGAAAAACCATCTAGTGGCTATCTAACCTGTCACCGACTGTAGTCATTAAAATTGAATTTATTGTCAAAAGTTAGGTTTACCTAATACAGAAATATAAAAGCGGTTTCTAAACTGTATCCGCCCACAGAAGTTTGGGCCGTCGCATGCTTGCGCCATAATGCCGCGCGCAGCTGCCCAAGCAGGCAGCGCGCTCGTGGCAGTATGGCACAAGCATGCGACAGCACAATCTTTTGTGGGCGGATACATTTTAGGAACCGCATTATTTTGAGGGTTATGGCTACCCTCACGTAGAAGCGCATGTACTTAATATAAAGATGTGACAAAACACCTTAACGTTTCACTTTTGAAAAATTGCCATGCGTCTGGTTTAATATATATAATATATCACATTTCTTGTGACAAAATTTCAAGACAATAATGCAAGTCCTTCAACCGAAACTTTTTTTTTAGATGTTGCCGTCATGGATAGTGTCTTAGTTAATTGAAGTACACTGTGTTTTTAGACAGTGCTCAATGTACTTTTTACACACTCGATATAATTTTACGTTTTAAGTAAAATCCTTCCCCATTATATGTTGAAGGTCGTGGTTTCTAGCATGTTTCTTTACATGCTTAAAACATTTTTGGAGGCCCCTCTCTCAAATTTTTGACAAACAGCCCAGTTTATATGCACGAAATTTAAAGATGCAATAAAACGAAACATTTTCAATTCAACAATTGTTACCCAGAAGAATCACTAACGTGCAAAGAACCTTTAGTTTTTCATCAAAGTTATTCGCTTGGGTTTCTGAGACTGATTTGCCAAACCAAGTGCGTTCGCGCTGACATTAAATTGACTCTCAAGCGGATTCCTAGATGGTGTATTTATGATGATAACTCAATGTACGTGCTCTAAGCATCCAAAGAACCCAAAATTACACTCATGAAGGCAGTTGACCTACTACCAAAACTGGATAAAGGACAGGAAACGCTAATAAGCGATTCGGCAGAAGTAAACCGGAATCAGGTTCGAATCGACAAAAAATCGAAGCCCTGCTTAAGACATTCACTGCGATAAAAACAGAAATACCTTTTTTAAAGCTTCAAAGATGATATGCAGGAAATAGGTGCCCTCTTAACTAGTCTATCAGCGCACGTTGCTGCGGTCTCCTCTAGACAGGATGACTTGGAAAATAAATCAAGAAGAAACAATTTATTATTTTTCGGAATCAACGATGAACCTAATGAAAAATTGTCCCGTTCTGAATTAAAAAAAAGTGAGTTCTGTCAAAAGAACCTAGAGGTGACCTTGGCAGGGAACAACGTCGAACGTGCTCATAGGCTAGGCCGCCCAAATCTAGAAAAGCCAAGACCAATTATTGTTAAGTTTCCATCCTTCAAAGTCAAGCAGCACATTCTATCCCAAGGATTCAGACTCAAAAACAGTGGCTTTCAAGTCGGCGCAAATGTTTCGGACAAGATCAGATTTGAACGCAAACAGCTGTTGGAGCATGCAAAACCTCAGGAAATGCTATATAAGCTACGTTTCAATAAGCTCAGCATTAACGGGGGAGTCTATATTTATGATAACGCTGAAGGATGCGTAAAAGAAAAAAAATGCCTAGCAGCTACCGTATCAAACTCGGCATAAGATAAGAACTACGCGTGAAATTACAGTTATGATTATAAATTGTCGTAGTGTCAAAAAATAAGTGGAAGAGTTTGCCGATCTTATCGCCCTGTCAAAATAGAGTGTTGTCATTGGTACGGAGTCCTCGCTGGATAACACCATTCGTGATACTGAAGTTTTTCCTTTTGGTTATGTTGCGTACCGCAGAGACCGAAATATGCATGGTGGAAGAGTTTTCGTGTTAGATTATGAATTCTTTCAAACTTTTGAGATCAGAGTGAATGGCTTGAAATGTGAATCTGTTTGGTGTAAGATTACTTCAGAAAATGGAGAATGTATTACTGTCGGTTCTTTCTATAAACCTCCTGGTCATTACGAACACGCAATGTCTTTTTCCGTTTGATATTCTGTCAACCATAGACACAGCCAATCAGGTGCTTGGTGGCGATTTAAACTTCCCAGATGTGGAGTGGGCAGGTGGTCAACCCGCAACGCTGAATACCGCTAAGGCACATAAAACGTTCCTTGACTTTGTCTCGAGTTTTGAGTTGCACCAGCATGCATCATTCCCCACAAGATTAAGTACAACAAGGGCGACAACTTTGGACTTGCTTTATAGCAACAGGGAAGGTCTAATATTGACTGTCTCTAGCCTTCTTGGAATTAGTGATCATCGAGTCGTAGTTGAACGAATAACCAATATATTTGAAATCAACAGGCCATATTTACCTAGGGAAGTCTTCTTTTACGAACGCGGCAACTATGACGGTATATAAAATAACCTATGTGACTATTTTTCTAAGTTTAAAGAGCTCTCTCACCAACTCTACTTTGAAACTCTTTGGAACCTCTTCAGAAATAAAGTAAACTTCTTAGTCAATGTATTCAATCCTTCCAAAGTACTCGGTTGCAGGCAATGTACAGACAATCCGTGGGTGAATGAGGTATTATGTTCCTTGGTTAAAAAGAAGAGGCATGCCTACCTGAAATATCCGCGAAAGAATGACTCATTTTCACGTTTACAATTAACCAAAATAAATAAACAATTCAAAACAAAATCGGATGAACGCAGGCTCAAAATGAATTCGTCTCTTGATTAAAAACTCAGGAAAACACCGAAAAAGCTTTGTAAATATGTTAAATAACAAAAATAAGGCCTCAATCGGCATTTCCCCTATTAGTGATTGCGGACAACTTGTAAGTGAAGAAGAGAAAAAGCTACACTCTTCGATATTTATTTCCATTCCGTATTTTCATCAGTAGTAAACACGGAGCACCTGGTATCTCACCAAGGGTTCCTTGTAAAAAATGAATGAAATCGAAATTTCTTACGACGGAATACTACATTTGGTGAACAGATTAAAGCTCAACAAAGCAATTCGTCCCGACGGTATACCCGATCTTGTTCTCACATCATGCTCTGGAATCATCTCATCATACTTAGAAGTCCTTCTTAAAAAGTCTATCTGGAGTGGACCGCTTCCCAGACAGTGGAAAACAGCAAACGTAGTGCCCGTTTATAAAAGCGGCCAAAAAGACCAGGTCCAAAACCACAGACACACTTCCCTCCTTTTTACGTGCTCCAAAGTAATGAAACACATCATTTACAGCAACATTTTTAATCACCTCGAAAAAAACTGATATCTTGCTACTGCACAACACGTATTTAGAAAATGATTTTCTTGCGACACGCAGTTGCTTGAGTTCTATCATGACCTTGCAACTTCATTTCATAAAGGGCTACACGTAGATTGCGTTTTTTATTTTCAAGACGCATACGACAAAGTACCTCACGTGTTCATTGTCTATAAACTAGCAACGTTAAACATTCCATGCAACATTCTTGCATAGCTCAGCGATTACCTACCTTAAAGAAAGCAATCTGGTTTAATCAGCGGCAGAAGCTCGCGTAATGTTGGGGTTGCGTCCGGAGTAACACGGGGGTATGTATTGAGACCACTTTTAACCTTAATTTTTACCAATTATATCATTAACTCCGTACAATCAAAAATACGTCGATATGCTGATGACTGCGTACTTTACTTTGAAATTCATTACACATACGATCGCTTGTCTTAGCGGAAAGATCCCTGTCGTATCTCCGCCTGGTGTGAAACATGGCGAATGATTTTGAACATAACCAAGTGTAATCATCTATGTTTCACGCGGAAGACCCACCCTGTCTCCTTCAAACGCGTTATCAGCGGAATTTCTTTACCAACTGTTTCTGAAGTAAAATACCTAGGTGCATATTTTACAAAAAACTTTCGTGGGCCATAAACGTGGACTACACAACCCCCAAAAGCAACCGAAATGCTGAACTTTATTAGATGTAACTTTAGAGATTGTCCCAAGCTCACCAAACGAACGCTGTATCTAAGCTATTTTAGACCGATTTTTGAGTACGCCTGTGTCTCCTGGGGCTGCCACCAGGCCTATCTTCTCAACCAGCAAGAGGCAGTTCAAAATAGAGCAGCACGTTTTATATCGGGTAATCATAACTTTGTATCAAGTGAGACTGAACTAAAAATAGAACTTGATTTAATTCTATTATTTCAGAGAAGGTGGACTATGCGGTCAAAAGTTGATTACAGCATTTTTAATAATTATTTCGACATTGACAAATATAAGTACATGCTGCCTGCCAACTACTCATCAGAAAGGCGTGATCACTCCAAAAAAGTGCGAGAGTATAAATGTAGAATGGATGTGTTAACTCCTCATTTTCATTCACTACGAGGACCTGGAATTCGCTGCAAGAGGAAATAATTGCTACAACTTCTGGTACTTCATTCTTCAACCATGTGTTAAATGAAGCTTCATAAACCTAAAAACAACTGATATTATTGTCTTCATGTTCGGCCTCTCGCATTTTGTACGTTTGCTAATTTATATTTGTACCCCTTCCTCGCAATAATGCCTTTTTAAGGCGATGCGATGTATTCTGAATAAAAATAAAATAGTTAGTTTCCTTCACTATCAAAGTCGCCGACAATAGCTCTAATATGCTTTCTTTGGTACTTACTACTGACCCATCTTTAATAAATTCTTTGTCTCCTTTCGATGGCATACGCGAACACTAAGAATTTCATTGCTTTATAGTAATTAAGCCACCAAAATCAGCGCCCATTAACAAAAAACAAATCAAAAGCAGTTTAAGATGGGGGACTATGACATGAGAAATTCTCAACTCTTGGTCTATACTTTGTTACTTTTAATAAGGACTTTAATTACCATAATTTCAATGAAAATTGGCCACAGTTGAAAGACAAACTATCTGACGTTGTCGAACTTTACATCACGTCCACAACTATTCGATCTATTACTTCTAAACCGTGGTTTAACCTTTCACTCCGTCGCCAATCGAACAAAAAGAAAAGGTCGTTTAGAAACGCTAAAAAGGCAAATACAACGGAGGCCTGGTTAAAGCATACTACATTCTCCTCTTAACACAAAGGTCTGCTGAGGGAGCGTAAGAAAATATTCTTTGAGCATACTTAACCAAATATGTTAATAAACAACCCAGGTCAATTTTGGGTTGTTACTAGTCAAAAAGCCTTTTCAGACATCAGGCTAGTTTGTAGTTGTGGGGAATATATCCTGATTGATGAGTGTGCGAATGTTCTTAACAGTGTATTTTCTAATGTCTTCACTTTATTCATGTTAATAACTGTGACCCCTTTCGTAACTTCTAATGTTTTCAGTGCGGATCTATTGTTCGAGACTTAAATGGCGTAATCAACAATCCAAAATCACTAAAAATGTCGTCATTGTGTGGAATAGATAGTATTGATAGCAAACTGTTAATGAACACCACATTTTCATCTCGACTGTTCGTCACGAAACTTTTTCAGAAGTCCCTAGAAACAGGATTGGAACCCTCCGATTTAAAAACTGGGAAGGTTATTCGAGTCCGCATGTCCGGCAGTAAATCCTCTTCACTAAATTACCGCCCGATATTACTTGCATGCATTTGCAGACACCTTCTGGAGCATATTATCTACAAGCACCTTATTAACTTCCTGCGCTCCTGCGAATTCTGGACAAACGCACAGCATTGCTTTCGCAAAAAATTATTCATGTGAGACTCAACTTCACTTTTTTACTAGCGACTTGTTTAAAACTCATGACTCTGGCCTTTATACTGACGCTGTTTTCCTTGACTTCGCTAAAGCATTCTACAAATTCCCATATAGTCGTCTATTGTTTAAACTCTCTTCACTAAAAATAGATATCCAAGTTTTAACATGAATTGAAATTTTTCTTGGCCATCGCTATTAATCTGTTTTTTGTTAAAACATTGTTTTCTCCTTCGCTCCAGTTGCTTCCGGTGTTTCGCAGGGAAGTGTCCAGGCCATTTGCTTCTTTTACTTTATATTAACGACCTCGCTCTTCAACTCTCGTCAACCACTCACCTTTTTGCTGATGATTGTGTTATTTACCCACTAATAAAATCTCCCAACTGTCACCTTATTTTACAGAATGATATTAAAAAAGATTGCTGACTGGTGCTGTGCCTGGAAAATGTCTTTGAATGTTACCAACTGCATGCATCAATCTATCTTTTACGCGCTCCTCCTCTCTACCTTTAACTACATTAGCACTTAACGGCGTTTCTCTCCAGAAGGCTAGCCATTATAAAAATATAGGTGTGCATTTAACGGCTAACCTATCCTGGAATGTTCATATTAATAAAACAATTTCCTCCGAGATAAAACTATTTCCTCCGACCGATACAACCAATCACTTGGTTTTATCCGTCGTAATCCTAAATTTGTCCCTTCTCACCCAAAAACGACTTCTTTATATTCCTCTTGTTCGTCATAAACTAGAATATGCTTGATCTGTATGGTACCCTCATCACTCTGGCCTACCTAATGCAATCGAAGCGGTTCAAAATCGTGCTGCTCGCTTTCCGATTGCTTCCGTTTTTGAAGTGTTGATCTGATGAAATCACAACTAACCCTTCACGATGTTTAGTGGCGTCATAAATTTCCCGGCTTTGCCTTCTTCATAAAGTTTATTATTCTGCACCTAAGAACGGTAACAGTTTCTTCATAGCCCTCCCAGTTATATTTCAGCAAGACCCGAAAACGTCTTCAAGGTTTCGCGGCCCAAGACTATCTCCATAGCATTCCACCATTCTCTCCTTCCCGCTACCATTAGGGACTGGAATGGCCTACCCGGTGGCATCGTCACCATCCCCGATAACACCAAGTTCCTAATCGCACTAACCACCCACTCCCCTCTCTAACGCCCCTAGGGTACCTGAGGGCATTTGTAAATAAATAAAAAAAATAAGTATATTTGAGTCCCACTAGTGCCAGGAAGCTCGTGTAAAGTAAAAGAAAATATTTCAAACGCATATAGTAGCCCTTTAAGAATGATTCAGGAAAAAAGAGCGTAAAAAACACAACCTTTTCAAAGCTGTCGGTAACAACGGTGTCAAGTCGCTAGCACCTATTAAATAAGAAATAACCAAGTCAAATTTAAACCACAATCTTCGGCTTGACCGTGGCTCTAGACTTTGCCAAGTTATGCTGAAACTCCGTTCTGAATTTTTATAAACAAAACGTCCATTTAAAGTGTATATTAAGTATAGGTTTAATATATAACATATGCGTTTAAAATATTGTAATTTCAATGTCCTTCGTATTTTAGCGGTGTGGTCTGCGCGTCAGCCCTGTCTGGCAACCATAGGTGTACATATTTAAAAGTATACCTTTAAAGTGCCATTAGTAAATTAAAAATAAACATTAAGTGTACTTCACGAAGTGCTTTATAAAAGTACAAAACTAGTACACTTTTAGTGATAATTTTAACAAAGGCGACACGTTATGAAGGTGTACTAAAATAAGAAGGCAAGTGCGAAAAATGTAGCTCCAACCAAATCTCGAAAGGAAACCCGACGTTTCGAAACCAGCTCGGTATCTTCTTTAAGTGGGACTGAGAGCACGCGGAGCAGCAGCAGCTTCTAACCTCTACGTCTTCAAGAAAGATATGTAAAAAATGTAAAAACTGAAAAATCATATTTTTAGTTATGGAGACGGTCACCTCTTCAGCCTTCCTGTCAGGTCACGAAGGTCATGTGTGTACAGAAAGGGCAAGGCTCCCATGTTTAGGTTTCCTGGTTAATGCTGGCTTTGCCACGACTCCGAGAAAAGCCTTTTTCGGATATTTGGCTCTTTGTCAACCACGTGCGCGTTCGCGAAGTCAATGCAATGGTCTAGGGTATCGCAATATTAGTACGCACAATTAGCGCGACAAGGGACGAACACAGGAAAGGAAGAGAAGTCAGGACGGAGCGCTTTTAACCAACTTTGAATGAACTTTAACCAAAACCAACTAACCAATGTTTAACCAACTAGGTCATCAAATTATTTTGCTGTTGCAATATTCAATGTCGCTGCGCTCACTGTTGAACTTCCGCACGTCGTTCTTGTGTTGGCGGATTCACTCGGGAAAGTTCTTCGTCTCGCGGATGTAGGTTGCGGGGCGCTCTGCGGATGAAAGGGTGTGAACCACGCCCTGTGCTCTTTTTTTGGCAGATCTTTGGGTCTTGGCATGAACCTTTACACTGTGATGGGAGCTTGTAGGTACCTAAAATTTCTTCTGTTCCCAGTACTCACGCCTGCGCTGCGCTGGTACCCTTTACGTAAACACAGAAAAGAAAAGGTATATTCTTACACCCCTGGTTGCATATAATACACCCCAAAACTTCAGTTCAACCTACACCGCACTGAAGTCGAACCGACGTTACCGACTTTCACGAGCAGCTTGATAGCCAAGTTGTAGAACTTATTAGAATAGCTGCTGTACGTGTACTGCGAAACGTAATCGGGGTCTTCTCGGCCGTACAGCAAAACCTCAGTGTTTTTGTTGCCTTTTTACGTAGTTTAGCGTTTTAAAATGTCATATATCCTACCGTCATTGAGACTGTCGCAAAAGTTGGGGCCTTCAGTGTGCTGTATGTCGAACTGCCCTTTTGGGTTGTCCTTACTTGACAAGAGGTGTAATGGCTACACCATTTTTTAGAGTGTAGTGGACGATGATACGCGCGACTCGAAGGGGCTGTCTTCCTTCTAGTGGCTTCTGGTTTTCTTTGGCGAGACCTTGGCTTTGGGCGATGCGTTCAATAAAGCTACTAGAGCAGTGGTTCTCAAATGAGGGTTCGGAGACATTTTAGGGTCCGCGAAGGTATTCTAGGGGTCCGCGGATCCCTCTTTAATCAGTGAGGTGCGGCAAGAAAAGTTGTGTTCTTTCAGATTGATAAGAAACATCCCAATTTTCAGCTGAGTTTTCTCGTATGTATGTCCATGAGACAAGTCTACTTCAAACTAGTTCTTATTTGTATAAATTTACTAAATAATTATCATAAATAACCTATACCTTTCCCTTTCCCTAACCACGAACAGTGTCTTCCATCTTCTCCGCCGATCCATAAGGGGTTTGCAAAACATGAATGGTTGAGAACCACTGTACTAGAGTAACCGTTTTCCTTTAGGTCTACGATTTTGGTCTCCTTCTCTTTTTATTGGTTTCTGACGACGAGATAGTCGTTGTCCTACGCAGGAGTGTCAAAACCACTGACGCCTTATGACTCGTTGGGTGTTTTTTTTAATTTTCACAATTATTATAGTTTATTTTTTGAAGACGAAGAGGTTAGACGCTGCTGCTGCTCCACCTGCTTTTATTCACCCTCGAGGAAGAAACCGAGCTGGTTTCAAAACGTCGGGTTTCCTTTCGAAATTTAGTTGGAGGTACCTTTTTTGGACTTTAATTCTCACCCGACCAGACAAATGTTTGCCGAACATGTGTCCTTTTAAAATAGAAAACGTGTTTGAAAAGACTGATGTCGCTGCCGTCCTTTACCTCTGTGACTAGTAATATATATTTGTTGCTACGCTAAAAGGTATGTTTGGGCTATTTGGCTGATGAGCATCTTGGTTTAAAACTGCCCGAAAAGAGAGTGGAAAAGTAAAGACGAGACAAACGACAGCGCCGGCTATCAATTGAAAGTTTCTTTCCACCGCCACCGTTTGACTGCGCTGCGTCGAGAAGCGAAAGCGAGTGGCTGGTGCATCTGTGGTTCGTATGAAGCTTGGAATCCAATTCAAGGATGTGCTTGGTACGCGGACATAAGAAGCAGGGATGTCCTGGTTCCTCGCAGCCGCAACGGATTCAAATGTGCTGAAACGCTCTCGAACGGAACTGCGTCTAGGGGCCTTTACACCTCGGTGGCAGCTTCTCTCTTCTAGCAGACTGCAGCTCAGTCCCAGCGAAGTAAAACGCAAATGTGTGTATCGTCCTTCATAATGCGTGGAGGTTGGAACGCGACTCCGATTAGTTTGTTTAGCGTCATGTGCCTCCCACACATTAAACTTGTCCCTAACTAACGTAACAGATTCCCGAGTGTCACGCTGTCGGGTGGCGCAATTATGGCGGATTGGTGTTTAAGTTCTCGGGAAAAACAAAACACCACCAGAGAACGCGAGTGTCGCTTTCATCGCGGCATTCCAACTCCTGGCTGCTGAAGCTTACGTGCACTGTCCAGCTGGAAAAAAACCTGAAGCAGAACAGGCTTCTGACACGTTCACCACCAGTGTTGTGACACTGCCAAGATCGCCGGCCGGCAGGAGCATGAGACTCTCATGACGCCCTCAGGCGGATATTGAGTCAGCGCTTTCAAAAAGCGGTAAACGCAGCGGTCGGAGAGGCGTTCCAGGCATCACGGTGGCTTCAGTAATGCAGGCAAAGTAGAGTGACGCCAGTTCGCCAAAGCGCTTAGCTTGGGCGCATTACATAAGAAACGACAGCGCACTAATTCATTTTTTGTAAAAATAATGTACGTATTTCTTTTTATAATTTCTATTCATAACTACTGAATCTAATTTACTCTCGTTCAAGCAGATGTTTCCAGGGCATCACTTGACAACTTTATGTTTATTTAACGCGAAAAAATAGGTTTCATTGATTTAAAAGCTCAAATGACTAACAAGTGAAGAAGGGGACAGGACAGAGCGCTTCTTCTCTTCCTTGTCATTTGCGCTTTTTAAATCACCGTCTAGATGTTCAACCAACTAGCCCCCCAATTGATCTTGATAGGTCTTATGGATCTTTTTTTGAATCAGCGCAAGGCCCCAACTTACTATTCAGATTAACAATTCAAAAGCTCAATGCCACGTGTCTCTAACAAAGTTTTGCACGTGTCTTACATTGTACAGGAATTCTAACATAACTAAGAATTCATGAAACCTTGTTTTGTTTCATGCAAGCGCATTTTTCCAGACTGCGCAATACAAATAAAAACAACATGCCTAAAGAAACCTCAGGTCTTCATAGTCTTTTTAATTGTTGCCACTGAAATGAATGCACATATGTGCTACCTGCGCATGGGACTAACTGCAGTAGCGTGAGATGGTAAAAGACGCACTGTTTCTGCAACTTCTTATTGTAAATTTCACTCTAGGAATAGCTTCAAATCAGAGCTTTCCATTTGACTTCAGTTTAAGTTAGTGCATATCCGGCGATGAGCCGATAAACCAATTAAGCACCGTCAAGAGCGTCTTGGCGTTCGTCATCTTTTCTGCGCGTTGCATTAACTGATAAACCAATCAAGTGCAGTAAATGACAGTTGAATTCCGCTTTTAGTTTGTGCATCAGCCTCTGACTTCTTTGACTTATGATGAAACGAAGTACAGTAAACAATGACGACGCCACGCCAACGAGGCAGCCCTTTCGGAAGGAAGGCAAACATTCGTCGTTTGCGGCCATCCTTTTGTTCGCAAAGCAGAGTATCGCTTCCTTCCGTGCTTATCAGGAGGAGACACCTCGAGAGGCGACGGACGAGGATGCGTCTTTCCGGCAAAGAGTGTTCCGGCGGCCATTGTGCTGAAAGAAAGGCTGGTAATAGTGGTAACAGTAGTATCTTTTTCCTTTTTTTTTCTTCAGGAGAACCGTGGTGCAGTGGAGAGGCAAGTAACCCATACAATGAAAGCCGGCGGCGCCGCATTTAATAATAATGTTAGATATAGTCTACAGATGACAGACAGGTGCTGATGATGTTTGAATTGAGCTTGAGGGCGAGGGTGGCGGGATGATGTGTCGGTTGAAAAGGACCCAGTATTGTTTAGTGAGCTGCTCGCTGGCGCGGTCTTCTGTCCAGCTGGTCTCACAACTCACAAAATATGGTGGCGAGTTTCATGAGATGCGCTAGCTGAACTCAGGGAAGGATCCGGGCAAGCCCTCCAGGGTGGTGTCCGGAGGCTTCACCAAGCGTTGGGGCTGGGAAAGACCTGGCGGGTGGGTGGTGTCATCGCTCACTTCAGCAAAGGTAACGGGCTCCAGGGTGTGGCCCAATCTAGGTAGATGGCTACCATTCTCCAGGTGTTCGTGTCCACGGCTTAAACGTAGCGCAGCAGTCACCCTGTGTAGCATCTTTCTAAGGCGAGTTCCTCTACGTGGAGTGGTACTAAAATATATGATTCTCAAGACTGCAATTTAGCGTAGCACTGTTGTGAGTGGTCTCCTTCTAAAGTATCTTCAGGCCAGTCGCGGCAACTTCAATTAGTAAGAAAACCGGAAGGGTCAGAAATGACGTTTCACCCTTTCTTTTTCATGTACAGTCAGGTAAGGAGTTAATCGGCCACTTTTAAAGTGTCTCGACCAAAATCTCGCCTTATTTGTTTAGGTTATGTTGTCGTCACGTTAATAGGCACTAAGTCTATTAAATTACTTATACATATGCCTCTTGTGCAATACAGTGCTTCAGGTTCTGCCACTTTTCTGTGATAAAACCATTGAAGGAAGAGGAGGTCAGATTAGATGTTTAGTCATTAACCCTTTGCACGGGTGTACATTAAGCTAACCCGAGCCAAAGTTTCACCGAAGTACTTCTCTAGTAAGAAGCCTCAGGTCACGTGACCTGGCTCCGTATGGACGTCGAATGCAGATATGTACCTTCATAGAGAGTCTCGCTATATAAAATGGTCCCTTCTGTTAATAAAATCTTGACAGTAAGATGAAGTGGAAAAAGTACTTTTCATAGACCGTCTACGTCGTCTCACAATACTCTCCGTAACCCGTTGCGAGACCGGTAATTCTGTGGAAAAAAGATGGTGGCGCGCATGCGCTGTATTGGCCTTTTCGTTGTGCAGAAATTTGAGAAGGGGGACAGAGGGTATAACGATAGCAACCGACCTATGTCTTCATGTTCTATAATGCACGGAATGCTGTATTTAAAGAGCGATCGTTTAAATTTGTGGGGAAGACGTTGAACAATCGTTTCGGGGAGCGAACGAGAACACATTAGTTAAATATTTTCTCCTATACTTAGCCCGAAAATAGACGTTACGTGACGTCAGGTGACATGACGTCATGGTATTATGTGACACCATGACGACACCGTGAAGTCAATTACCCCGCTAAATTTGGTGGGAAATTAACTTCACGTGACCTGACATCACGCGACATCACGTGTTGTGACGTTACTGTCTCAAGTCGTAACGTCACGTGATACCATGACGTCACGTGACGCCACGGTTTGAAAGAGTTGTGTTGCGTCACACCCTTGCGTCAAGGTGATAATAAGAAGTTATCTGAGGTTAACTTTCCCCTCGAATGGACGAACGGACAAATGTCTGGGATGCGTTTGGTTAAGAAGCACTCCATGCTTTAAAACTCTTATGTTCAAAACCGTTCTCAAACAACATTTTCTGCACTGACTTGCGGGGAATCAATGACATATTCAATTCTGCGGGTTTACAAAAGAGCCTTTTCAAAAGTAACCTCCATCCAGTAGCTTCTGCGCCAATCATCCGAGTCTGCCATTGTTCGGACAGGTATTTTGATCATCTATTGGACTAGAGAGTGGCGCCAGCATTGGGAGTAAACTCGGCTCAGCTTGCATCGAAAGAGTGTGCTGCTGCAGCGTTCGGCGAGGACTCGGGTATATTCGCACGCTTCGTGGCCACCAAATGGCCACCACCGATGTTGCTTGATGGCCTATTTAAAAAAAAGGTCTATTCTGCAGGTTATTCAGTCGTAAAGACCAGCAGGTTTCTTTTAGAATATGCACCACTGTGGGTCTATATGTTGTTTTTCTTGCTGGGCTTAAGCACCCCTCTTAGATCTTGTCAAGAAAGCGAGGCAGTCGAGGCGCCCAAAATACTGATAAGTTAATTGCTAGCGATCTGTGACTCGAAGTTACGGTGAACAGTCTCACACCCATACTCATGGCCAGCCTAAATGTTTCTTTAATGTTGAAATTGATGAATCAGTCTACGCTTTTGAGTGGCGAAGTATATGTTACGCGAGAAGGATGGCGAACAGATAGCAGCCGCCCATGAAGGTCGCTTATCTAAAGGTACCCTTATGATCGTGTGTTTGGGATATAACACCACCACCCAACTTAACGTCTACCTGAAGACGAAAACATCGCCTGGACCTTTCTAATTAAAATGCAGCCCCGAAAAATGTTATTTTGAGCTCGAGCAAACATTTTACCACTCAATATCTGTTTACTCTACATATTAAAATTGTACTTTATTTTCGACGACATATTTGTGTGAGGATATCGTAAAAAAGTCCAATGTGGAAGCTCGACTGCTTCCGGCGTTCCTACACAATTGGACATGGTTCGATCATTTGATAGGAATAGTACTGTTTACATCAAAATAATAAGCGCGCACTGTTTCTTGGTTAAATACTGCGTACCAATTAGTTCGATAATGGAGTTGTTAAGAAGAGCAGATTGTTTATGTACGTCAAATTGAGGTATTTAACTGGGAGGGAAAAAAGAACTACACAATTTCCTAGCATCGAATGTTGATGGTGGCTTTGCTTTTGGCCAAGTTTTACCATTTCTTTATTAAGAGGAACATATCAAGAGCATTGATTATTAAAGTTCTAGACTATTTAAGTGAAATACCTTTATGGCACTATTTGTGACAGACGGACAGGATCCATCGGAAATGAGAACGTATCTTCCAACTAAATGTAGTCTGTACTTACACGGTCCATTACTCTTAATGAAGCACGTGTCATTGTGCAAGTATTTGGGTATACAGTTTACAGGCTGTCGTAAGAAAAGTGCGTCAAAAAGATAAAATAGTGTTCACTAAAAGCACTTGATGTCCTAAATATTCTCTATTATATACCCCGTGAACCAAATCTGCGAGCATACAGCACTTCATCCAAAATTAAAACCGTGAAGCACTGCCCAGCATCCACACCGAAATTAGCTAAACACGAGGCTCGAATTCCGTTATAAAGAAGCCAGCTCAGTTCGACTTACCTGCCACCAAATATCCAAAGCTTGTGGTGCCTGCTTAAAACAAAAACCAAACTTCCTCCTCTAGAAAAGAAAGACCAAAACCAGCCTGCCCATGCAGCACAAAGTGGACTCTGAAAGGGGTTCCGATGTGGGTCGAACTTGGTCTCTCCACGTGGGTCACACGTCAGATTTACGAGTCGGGCCCAAGTGGTGCCCATTTGAGCAGCCCACCTAGGCTGCCTTAGGTGACCCACAGAGGGCCTACTTGGGCACCCTACATAGGACTCCTATCGTGGGACGCACATTAGGTCGACTTGGGCAGCTCAGCAAGGGTCCCGTCGTGGGGCCCACGGGGGCATAGGTGGGCAGCCGTCATTGGGCCCTTCCTGGGGCCCACAGTGTGCCTACGTGGGCCGCCCACATGAGGTCCTTCCGCGAACCTTATCACGTTCGGGGTTAGTTATTTCATAATTTCTCTATGGTGAGGGTTATTGCAGTGCGTCCCAAATAAACCTAATCTCACTAGGGTGCCTCATGTGCGCATTGCTTAGGGTGATGCCATCTAGTCATTTTGTTCCGAAAGCCTGTTTTTCTTTTTGGTTCTGAGGTTTGAAAGGGCGCGTCCCCGCACCGGCGTTGTGGCGCTACTGTACTACGGCGACATTGTTTTCTCAGCGATTTCTTTGTATTTTCTCTGTGAGCACGTGCTGTCGGTATCGGGTACTCCAAAGGATGGCATCACCCTAAACAGGACATTGAGGCACCATGGATCTCACCAGCCAATTTGATTATGCTACCGCTGCCGCACTGCATCAAGAGAACTTTAGTCTTTCTGCACTTGCGACAACCTCACTGGCCTCACTTTACACCTTCTCTGCCTAGCACGTGTAGAGCAGGAGATGGCACGAGCCTTCTCCTGCACTACCGTTGGCCTTTTGTGAATTAAACGAACGGCGGTGGTGATGCATGCACCGAACACTTAGTGAGATCGGTCATATGTGACTGCTTCACTTTCCCCTTGTACCAAATAGAAATATAAGTATCAAATCTGATAAATTTAAATAGATCAATAAGACGCCTTGAGCAAGACATCGGACATTAAAAATTTCAAGCCTACTAAATGGAACATAAAATTATGCTCATTTACATATAAAATTCTGCTGGATTTTATATGATTCAGGATGCATAGTAGCCTAATACGGCTACATAAACCGAGTTTAATAACAGATAACGACATTCCGACGAACGTGTTTGGAATTCAGCCTCAAATTTAAAACCACCCTATGTAAAACAGCCTTCTTTACATACACATAGTAGTAAGTTCGTAATAAAGTTTTGCAATCCTCAAATTTATTTCTCGCGCCTAAAATATAACTCTTTGGTAATTTGATATGAAATTGAGCCGATCTCTTATGTTGAATTTTCAGAACAAGCACTAATTCTTCATATAAGTGGAAAGTGGCATTTTGGAAGTTGCACATGTAGTCTGGAAGGAGGTTTGTGTGGTCCGTGTTAAATTATTATGGTAACATAAACCAAAAAAAAAGACAGAATTAGATTTGAGCAAAGTTTAATAATAAAAAGAAAACTAATCACGAAACAAACAAGAAATAAAAGTGAATAGTTACAGCAGAAATGACAGTCTTCGGTTCCTTCGGGCGGAGGCGTTGCTGTTTAGACATCAGTCTTAGCTTTTCATGTGTGTCGGAAAAAGAATTAAGTTTCAAAGCTCACGGTAGTGTGTCGGGCGTCCTGTATCTGATTTCAGTCGGTACGGAGCTTGTATTGACGGGTGGCTGTGTCGGCGACTTTCGGGCTTTTTCCAAACAGAGGTCTCCTTGGTCCACTTCCCTCCAGACTCCGACTTGGTCCGGCGGTTTCCTGGTTGCCAGGGACTTGCAGCACAGTCTCGGTTCGGGCCGTTTGACCGTTCCCTATGGCCTGGCTGTCGGTTGCTGGCTGTCCCTCAACGAATCACTCGCGTGCCCTTTTTCGTTCCACTTCCGTCGTCTTCTATTTCGGTTCAGCATGCGTATCATCACATAGTCTAAGTTGGACATCCCCACTCTTCGCCCCCTCGGAGCCCACATGTATGCTAACCTTGCCGCTGTGTAGACGAGGTGGGACCATCTGGGGCATTGCATGGGCAACCCAAGTTGGGCATGCCCTCTAAATGCCCCCTTGGACCGTGCATATGTGCTAACTTAGCCCTCGCGTAGCGAATATGGCACCCACGGGGTCATGGCATGGGCAGCGGAAGTTGGGCATACTCCGGTGGAGCCCACGTCTTTACTAACTCTGCCCTTGTATAACCGATGTGGGACCAACAGGGCCATTGCATGGGCAACTTAAGTTGGGCATGCCCACGCTGTGCCCCCGTGTAGTCCACCTCTGTGTTCACTCTGCCCCCGCAGAGGGGAGGTGGGACCCACGGAATTATTTTATGGTCAGCCAGAAATGCGTATGTCCACGCCACACCGACCTGGACCCACGGAGATACTAGAGGGTCAACACCCGCTCGCTTTGCCGACGTGGTGCCCACGTCGGAACCCCTTCATGTGCTACCTGGGCGATCGCATTTTTTCATAACGTATGTCACATCTATCTGCATTTTAAATTTATTTACAATTCTCCCACTAATTTTGCGTCACCCATATTAGATAGTCCCTGCAAGATTAATGCCCTTTGAGGCCGCACTAACACTTTCCTTTTTTCCTCCTTAGTACTTTCCATCACTGCCTGGAACATTTAGCCTGTCATCGTATCCATCTTAACGCCGAGTTATATTTAACTATAAAATTGTATTATAAGCCTGGTTTCTAGTTGTTAACAAGTTTATTCGTGTTTTAGGAATCTTTGGCTGGGTAGCCGGAACGATTGGAACGGCCGGAGAAGAGCTATGCTTACCGGGAATATTTGAGGGCACGCTTTTTTCTCTGGCAGCGAAGAATTTGTAAGGGTGGGAACACACCTCGGCGAATTTACTCACATATTGACTCACTCGAAAGAAGTCACACTCACCGCGCGATCAAGACTGACTTCCCAGGCAGCACGTAAAGGGGGGATAACGTGAGTCTCTTCTGGAGAAAGGGGACTGAGGCAGCCCCTGCAACACCCCGTGGGTTCCGGGTTTGGTGTGGGCATGCCCATTTCGGGCTGCCCATGCAATACCCACTCGGGTCTCACCTCGGTTATTCGAGGTCAAAGTTAGCGTAGTTAAGGGCAAAGCGTGGGTATGCCCTCTTGGGCTCTGGACGCAGTACCCCGAGGGTCCCACTTTGGTTACGCGTGGGCTTGCCCAACTTGGGCTGCCCGTCCAATGACTCCAAGTTGTTCCACCTCGGCAATGCAAGGGCAGAGTTAGCACTGAGGTGGGCTCTACGGGTCAACGTGCGATCATGCCCAACTTGTACTGCCCACGCAATATCCATGTTGGTCCCACCTTAACTATACGGGTGTAGAGTTAGCAGAGAGGTAGGATCCACGGGGGCATGCGCAACTTGGGCTGCCTATGAAATGTATCTGTGAGTACCACATCGGCTATACGGGTGCAGATTTAACACGGAGGTGGGCTCCACAAGGGTATGCCTACCTTGGGTTGTCCATGTAATGCTCCTATGGGTACCACCTAATTTACGCGGGAGAAAGTTGGCACAGAGGAGGGCTCCACGGGGACACCGCGTTGGCATGCACAACTTGGGCTGTGCACGCATTACCCCCGTGAGCCCAACAAGGCTCTACTAGGCTGGCTTCACGAGCGCTTTGCTTAGAATGATGACATATGGCAATTTTTTTCGAACTCTTTTTTGTTCCTGGAGCGCATTGGCTTTGCTTTGAAACGTATTTATTTAACGACCAAAGAAGCGGGCACCAATGGGCTCGGTCATAAAAAAATGTTTTTAGCCGTCTCGAGAGTTTCCAGGAAGAACGAGACGACGAGTAGCAGCGATGAGGGACTCGTGTGGCTTCAATAGTCTGGAGCCAACTGGAGGTGCCTCGGGGTCTTTCAGATACATAGGGACGCCTGTGATGGTGCGAGAATCTGGCCAGGGTCGGGAGGGGATGGCGGGATGAGCCACTCAGTGAGAGTCGAGGGGGAGGAGAGAGAGGTTTGAGAGAGCGTGAAAGCGGGCTGTGGAGTGAAGGGGGCAGTCCCACAAATGATGCGAGAGCGTAGCGGCTGTGTTGCAGAGGGTGCACTCTGGGTCCAAAGGAATTTTGGGGTACATCTTGAGAAAGGTGGGAGAGAGGAGGGCTTCTGATCTGGCTTGGTGTAGGATGAAGGTTTGGTGACGAGTCAGGGGAATGCGAAAGAGGTAGGAGAAGTCGAGGGTATTGTCGACTAGATGAGTATTGGCGTCGTTGACTGGTGTGCACCTGCTGGGCTTTGTGAGCCTCCTGAATGGCACCGGGTGCGAGCTCCGGTGGTAAAGAAGAAGTCGGTGCGCAGGCTTGCGCGGATAGAAGTTTAGCACGCGCAAGTCGGTGAGCCCTTTTATTACCGGGATTACGTGAAAAATCGCCTCCCTGCACGCGTTCTTGGCGTAGACTGCGCTACAGTGGCATTTTGTTTTCAGCGAGTTCTTTGTATTTTCGCTGCGAGCGCGTGCTGCCGGCATCGGCTACTACAAGGGAGACCATCGTCCTAAACAAAAGGCTATATGGGGGCAAAGTTAGTAAAGCCGTGGGCACCAAGGGGGCAAACTGTGGGCTTGCTGTTTTTGGACTACCTGTGCAAATCCGAAAATGGAACTTTCCGCTGATATTGAGAATATTTACTGCTTGTTCTAAAATTCAACATCGGAGATCGGCTTAATTTGGTAACAAATCACCGGGGATTGAAATTTTAAGCCTGAGAGATAGCTTGTGAGTTTACATAACGTTATTTCTAACTTACTACAGAGCATCTATGTAGAGAGGGTCGTTTTATGTAGTGTGGAACTTTTTACATAGAGTATAAAATTTAAGGAATAATTTCAAACGCGCTTGTGGGAATGTTTTTATCTGCTCTAAAACTCGGTTTTTGTAGCCGGCTAAAGCTGCCTATGTATCCCGATTACGAGTCCAGCAGAGATTTTATATGGAAATGTGCATAATGCTTTGTTTCATCTCGTATACTTCAAATGCCCATTTTTAATGGTCTTGCCGAAGACGTCTTATACATCTATCAAAATATATAAAAATGGTAATAATTTTTTCAGTGCCACACGTGGAAAAGGAGGCATGCTCAATTTGAGATCCACTGAAATACCCCACACCGTAGGAAAGACTTGAAACTGCCCCGAACGCGCGATGACGTTCCCTGGGGACCTCACGTGTGCCCCCCCTCCCCCCAAAGGCCGAAAGCGGGCCCCATGAGCAGAACCCTTATGGACTGCCGAAGTAGACCCACCTGGGTCCCACGACGATCTCTAGTGGGTCCCACGAAGTAGCTCTGGTGAGCTGCACAAGGCGGCCCCATTGGTTCACGACTTGCGAAACCGATGTGGTGCCTACGTCGGCCACCCTTTTACAGCTCAGTTCGTGCTTCTTAAAAAGTGACTCCCTTATATTACTATGGGTTCGTGACATGGTATCCGATAATTTTGTGACATCACTCTGAGTTTGTGATATGATACGGGGGCTTTGAGCGGACAGTGGTTTGCTACAACAATACTGATTCCGAGTTTGTGCGGCCACTTCAAAAGCATGCTTCGGTATACGATGCCAGTAACGTGAGTGAGACCAACTCTAATATGTGTAGTTCGATCGAAATTAGCAGATGGTGAGTAAGTGCCAAGGCTGTGAACACAAAATCGCTTTATGAACGCATTATACCTTGTAGTAGTATAAGCCCGCTCCTTCTCTGAACTGATCCAAGTTTTAAATTTAAAGACAGGTTTGTTAATCAAAGGCACAAAGCTATATATAGCATATAATTTCGTCTCAAATATAAAGGTATCACGTGAATTTTCTTGTCAATTACAGTTTTGCTGCAATTGAAGCGTTAAGATTTTTTTTAAATGTACATAGAAGCGTCGATGTGCAGATCAAATTTTATATTCAAAAATGTCCCGTGAAAATTTCATACAGCAGGACGCAACTCGAGTCTGTGTCTGATAAAATGGCAAAGCGTTCTACTTGTAAAAGCGGGCTTAAAAAATTCGAGTTCACAATATTCTAATGGTAGTACAAAAATATTAGCGATGTAATAGTATCCAATAGATTCAAAATAAAATTTCAGTTATATTTCACACACAAAAAAATAAGAAGGTTACTATATCCGGTCCGGTGTTCATATATAAGGCATACTTTCACGAATTTTGCAAGATACCAGCTTAGTTGCTTTTTTTAAATAATTTATATTTTTCAGAAAACAAAGCATATGCACGTGATGCCTGGTTGTGAAGAAGATCACAGCTTTTAATCGTAAAGAAGTACTAAATAAAACCTAGCGTGACAGCATCACGTCCTCAATTTGCAGGAGTTTTTAAGATTAAGTGTATATGGAACAATGAGTGCACTGCTCCATATAATACCCATTTGAAGCCTTCGGTACTTCCGACAAATGACCAAATATGTCAGAGAGGCTATTTAAAATAGCCATATAGCAGCGGCAGTCCGTCAATTGGCTTTTTAAGAACAGTTGAAAGGCTGAAAAAAAGTCCCGTGACAAAAAAACACACACAAAAAAAACACACCAGGATGCAATGTGTTTAATAAGTTCGATAGGTTAAAATAAAGGACGTCAAAGTGAGAATGCTTCAATTCATGTGATTTTCTTTGTTTCGTTCAACCTCTAATAACCGCAAGCAAGTAAACTTGCTTAGATAATTTCTGCGTGCATTTTCTATATCGAAATACTATCTTCTAGTAACTCTGAATATTTTAAGGTATTTTACTAGGAGCGTTCCCACTGTTCCGCTGATGTATATCCCATTGATTCATTTCGAGAATGATGAACGCAAACCTGACACATCCCCCCCCCCCCACACACACACATACACACATTATATGTTTTGATCTATTAGCTCTTTAAGAAAAATATAAAGAGTTGATAAAAGTTGATAAAGGAAACCCGTTTTCCTCTGCAATGCGCGAAAGCGTTGCAACCAAGTGGAACATGAGCAGTGTGACCACTTCATCCAACGGTGTTTTCTAAGACAGGCGATGGGTAATGTAATAACCAAGACATGTGTCATATACTATGAACCTCAGAGATTGCACCTCAACAGTATTTAGAACATCACGAAGACCGTTTTATGCTCCTTTTTTATAGAAAATATGCATAAAAAGTGTATAATTAACATATTGTTGTTTAATTAAATTTAATGAATCGTATATTTTCACTTGTACCTTAAATGCAAAGTAAAATATTGTGTGATCTAACATCTCACAGTCAGTTATTGCGCGGTTATTTCTCCAGAGTGATTGTGTAACTCGACGATTCCGAGTATGAAGAGTTATTCGAGTTATTAGATCGAAAAGTTGTATAGAAAATACTCATCATGTGCAACGTTTATTCCTTGCCTTACTCCGGTTAGTACGCAGGGGGAAAGACAGCTCCTGAAGAATCATGCTTCCTGAAATACGTCTGCTAATTAGTCGACTTCCTTTCTTGGGTTCGTGGGCTTCATTAGTGGCATTGGGAATTGTTTAAGCAAAGTATCTACGAGTAAATAGCTTCATGAGCTGATCTAGTGCCGAAAGGTTTTCAGGCAGGAATAACTTTTAAGGTGACTGAATTTGTCCGACCGCAAGTTGTGAGTCTACGCATGCTACCATCATGATGCTCTAAACGTTTGTCGCTTTTTTCTGGCATATGACAGAAACCTCACCCCTTCCTTTATAATCAATTGCTAAAAATTATGTAATCTTGCGTCATGGCTAGAAGGCTCTCCAGCCATTGTGTGTCTGTTATCTTTCCTGAAATTCCACTAAGCGCGACTGAAAGAAAGTGCATTGTGGTGGCTAAAGCATTTATAGATGGCTCCCGAGCCCGGCGCTTCCCTTATGAGTCATTCGAGAAAAGGGTATCCTTCCACTGAAAACAAAAACACAAAAAACAATAAGTCGTTTATTTTGACGTTCTTAGAACATTTAGTTCCGAGAACTTCCCGGTGTGCAAAGTGTGCAAAATGTGACTCATTGCAGTTTAAGAGAAACTTGACTCACGATATCTCTTGACCCGTCAGAGGCTAACCTTTGCTGTAGCGCACTCAGCAAGACACACCCTGTCTCACCATATGTTTATAATTTTTCTAAAAACTTAGGTGGGCCAGATATTTGATAAGTTTTATTAAAAATCCTGGTCAGTGATGTTACACAGGAATGTACGCATTTAAGGGCTTCCTTTTTAAATTTAACTATGAAGCCTCTGTAGAATTCTGAAAGCAGATACGAGGAAGGATGTTTGCCTGCCAAACCAACGTTCGGAATGCCCTAGTGAAGGGCGGAGTAATAAATTACACCACCCAGAGATCTATAACAGGCGTTCAAAAGCTCAATTAGATGCTTCGTTTAGAGCAATGCGCGTTCGTGGGATCAGGGGTACTTCATTCGAAATTCAAACCAGCCGTGGCCACTGTGTCTCAAAACAACCTAGATGGATTTTTGCGTAAATAATAAAAGGTTTGGAGGTCAAATTTTGACTTTTCAGCATGTTGTACTTAGTGCACTGTCGCGAGCATTATGCGCGAGAATAGCCCAGTATTCGTATTTGGCGCACCTACTAGCCTTCGATGAAGCTCGGGCCCAGGCAAGTTCTTGAACGCGAAGCTTGGGCCTAGGTTTTTGAATTTTGTGGAACATCAACGCAACACAAAACTTGTTCAAACCACGTGCTGAGTAAGATGCCCTTATGTAAGTTGGTCTTCTAATGGTACGTCCTGCATTACGGTCTCCTAATCGTGCGTACTGTAGAATTCAAATGTCAAAACGGGTGCGCGACTTTTTTATTCAAAAGTACGTCTAATCAAAATCGTGTCCCATAGCAAGTCATGTATAACCGCCTCTCTAAAGCTCTCCTACTGTTCAATATCTATGTGTATATATACATAAATAGTCACGAGAAATGGTGAACAGGACAACACACAAAAAGAGAAGGACATAGAAACGCAACATGCGCGACACATACGCGCTGACTTGCAACTGAAGTTCTGCACAAACGAAAAAAGAGAACGTACTGAAATTTACACTGTCCCAGAGCGTGACACATACCACACAACTCCATCTAACTAATGTGTCTTTGCTTCATAGTACCATCTAAAACAGGTATCTTGTTGAAGCAGCGACACTGATATGTGGCTAATGCAGCGGTCCCCAAAACCATTTACACAATGCGCTTCCAAAGTTTCCCGAGTGGTCTTGTCACTATAATGTCCAAATATTATTCTGCCGTTAAGGTTTGAAGAACACGAGCAGGTATTGAAAATGTAGTTGGAGATTAACGCCCACCGCAGATTTCAGTGAATGATCATGCTCGAGAAGGCGGTCATTCAGGCGCCGGCCTGTTTGGCCCACATAGCTTGTACCACACATTCGTGGGATAATGAACACTACGCCAGTTGAACACGGCACATCGGGGAGGCTGTGACGTTTCTGGCACTTGGCTTTTGAAACGTCTTCCGCTATCGAGCAAACGATGGAGCAGATTTTCTTCATTTTGTTTGGGAGCCGAAAACACCACAGGCACATCACACCTTTTGGCTACACTTTTTAAATTATGCGATGTTTTTTTGCATATATGAAACAGCCATCTGTCTTTTCTGGTATATCTAGGTCTTCTTTGTTGACTCCTTCTGATTTTACGCTCCAAGGCCCCCACCACCTCTTTCAAAACCCGTGGTGGGAAGCCCGACGAACAACGTCTTTTAACAATTGAGTGTTAAAACTGTCCCGTACGGCGTGAGAGCAGTACTTTGTAGGCGCAGACCGAAGTATGGAAACCGCAATCCTCCATTTAGCAAATTTCTAATGTGCTGACGTACAATGAAGGATGCCTTTTTTAACCTAGGCGAGAAACTCCGGCAGATAGGGTTTGTGGGAAGAGGTAAAAAGAGGTATAGGAATTGTAACTTCCCGTTTGAGGGTTTTTCAACTGTGAGTACAAGACTACACCCACACCTGTAACTTACGTTCATAACCGTATCAACAATTGCACGATCGACACATGCTGGAAAAATATAGAAAAATAATAAAAAGTGCAGCTCAAAAGTGGAATAACTTAACTATTTACATTGTGGCTTTGACGGTTTTCGATGACTTCGTAGATGCTTAAAAATCACTTTAGCTAATTCTTTTGTTTGTGCGCCACTGAATTTTGCAGTTTTGTGTTCTATAACCTCTCCTACAATAACTTCTTGAACGGAGTTGGTAGTATTTCAGAACAACCATACAAACAAATCACTGAGAACGGGTTTCACGCAAGATTCAATTCACACACCTGAAGGCTATAAAGTAAACATTTTCCACCCAACGTTTATAAAGTTAAAATAGAATTGCAGAAGTCCTATAACGTTTTTTAAAGACACGCCGCTAGAATTTGTAAATGGGAGCTCTCTTGCTCTTCGATACAGGACTGAATTGAGGACAGTAATGGGTCGAGGGGAAGGTAATAAAAAGATCTTGTACATCAATCTTGAACACGAAATGGTTGTTGAAATCATTGCTTTTCACAGCTTCCACCATTGCTTCAGAATTGCGAAACAAAATTGGGGTCCTTAATTCGCAAAACACAGGAGAAGAGCTTGTGAGGAAGCTAGCCATCTTGCCATGTACGTCTCTCGCTGACAATGGCACGGAATGGGCAGGCTTCCTTGAGTTTGTTGCACTGAAGAAACCCTCAAGGTGAAGCCCTGATGCTTTGTTGATGTTCTCAGCCAATTGTGTCAAGGAACTTCAATAGCAGCGCTGTAATGCTTGCCCTTTGACCTGTTTTAGGGACACTTGCACCTGCTTGAAGTTCTTACGGTGGCACAGGCTTTGTCAATATAGTGTTTTTTTCCGGCATCAATACAAAGGATCATTCCTTATCACCCTCCAGAACTGGAAGGTTATTATCGTTCAAAAAGGAAATCAGAGGACGATGATCATATGTATGTGTAGGCTGAATATTGGTGCCACAAAGAGCGTTGACACATTCAGCGGCATGGTATGGACAATACAACGTGGTTGAATTTCTTTATTGATCTTGTATGCCAATCTTCAAATTAACGCCGGGAGCTCAGGGGTTGGAAACTCGGTTGAAGGCAGAACTTCAGCGCAAAGACTAAAACCTTTTTGAGCTCACGCGCAACATGAATATCTCTCGAAACGGTATAATAACCTCCAACGGAAAGAGCTTTTTTTTTCTTTTTTTTGTAGCCATAGTCGAGTTTGGCATTATAAAAACTTTGCGACATCTTATTGGTCATGACTGAGACAAGAGGACTCGCGATATCTTGGAAGCGCATTGTATTAATAGCTTTCGTGACTTCTCCATTAGCCACCCAACAGTGACACTCCTTCAACCAGACACCTTGCTTTTAGATAGGACTATAGGCAAATACATGTTAGTTGGACGGTGTTGTGTGGTGTGAGCCACGCTCTGGCACAGCGTGACCTTTCGAGCGTTCTCTTTTTCATTTTGTGTGTAAATTCAGTTGCGAGTCAGCGCTCGTGTCTTGCATGTTCCTTTTCTCTGTCCTGGTCTTTTCGTGCGCTGTATCATGTCATCGTACCAACTCGCCCAGCTTACCACACTTCTGCAATCACAAGCTAATCGAGATGCAAAAGCGAATACTCACTAGCATTTTTCAATTTATGAACATCTCAAGAACATTGTCGCAAAATAAATAGCAAGGTTTAGGAATTTTGGAGGCCCATATCTTGACGTTGTGTCTACGCTCTTTGCCACTTGCAAACGACGTGTCCTTAAATATTGTTCCCAAAGTTGAAAATAAAAATAAAAGAGGCGTCAGGCTCTGTTGCTAGCTTTGTCAAAATCACATGTCACTTTATTGTACTTTACAAGCAAGTATCACAATTGGCAGTATGAAATTTAGTAAAAACTTTCTTCGTTGCTCATCTTACTGTAATACCTACTGGTAAATTTTATAATTCCTGTAACTGAAGTGATTACCCCTTACGTGTACGTTCAACAACTATAGTAATACTATATCAAACTTTCAGACAATATATGAATGGCACGCAACAGGGAACAACATAATAAGCATTCTAAAAAACAACGCTGTAAGATTTTTTTTTAAATCTGGGACAAGAAGCGTTACTAGTATTCAAAATTCTTTTTTCTCAGTGCCACAGAAAACAGGCGCCCAAACGACCGACGAGTGCACACTTTTGCGGGATCCTTTATCGACGAGAAAAATCACTGCATCCAAAAGAACCAAGATTACGGGATTATCCACATTACCGACGCACGTAATCGCGTAAACAAAACAAAGAAATGCAACAAAACTGTGTAAGACTCACCACACTGGAAAGTTCGGACACGCCTTCCCGTCGGGTGAAAGTGTTGTCGCTATCCTGCACTCCGCCTGCAAGAGAGTCGATCACCGCTGCCAAGGCACGGGCGACATTCCGGTCCGTTTTCGAGTTTGAGGGATCTGGACGCGGCACGAGTCGTGAGAACGGCTAGACGGCCTCGAGACGGCAACACCGACCGAAAGTAGACCGAGCAATGTTTTGCACGGCAAATCGGTGGAGGCGACAAAAGCAAACGTCGCGGCAGTTCGCCGCCGTCAAGAACGTGCTCTTCGGTGCTGGAGCTGACGTCACAGGTGACGTCGTGGGCAGCCGGAGGCGGTCGTGGGCTCGCCCTCTCCTCGTCGTCAACTGAGCGAGAGAGACCGCCGCCGGTGCGATGGCGCAGAAACAAAACCGGTCTCTCGAAGGCAAACCATTTTGTGCCAGGAGAAAAAAGAAGACAGGACGAGATCGCCACGTGTTTGTCGAACGACTCTCTCGCAAGGACGTACGGGGAAGGCCTGGTTGACCACCGCTAGGAGCGTGACAGAGCTTCGGGGCACAGGAGTTCCACGGGAAATATCAAACATTGTTTACTAGTACGATGTCCGAAGAGTGTTCGGGGTTGAAGCACGTAAAGGTTGACTAATAGCGATGCAAAAATTAATTGCGTGCGATTTTAGTCTCTAAGAACAACATAATGACAGCACTCATAAACACCCGAAATCTTAAATTTAATTTGTATTCCTTTTTCTAGTAAGCTAACGGTGGTTGTAAATTACTTTTGGTAATACAAGTCGAAAAGTTTGCGAATTGCACATCGTTCGCTTAGACGTTCTGAGCGCTTCGAGGTGTCCCGTATTCTTTTGTTCATAAGATATGGCAAAAATATTCCGTGATATTTTCGTACCCAAAATATTCTTGGAATCTTCTAACTTTTCTAATTACCCTTTTAGATTATCCACAATGTAAACTTCATGAAAAATAAAACTGAGAAACCACCATCCTAGTTTGTTTTAACACTTTTAAATCTCATGCTGAAACTGCAGGAGGTTATTATGATCTCAGATAATATAAACACATGATAGGATGAGACCTTGACTATTGCTTGGTTATTTAAAAAAAACGTACATTTTATTTTAATTTGATGTATTCTAACGAACTGCTTTTTATTACATAAAAAAGTAAGAAGCATATTTCTTCACTGCCAACGGCTGTGATTTTGGACATCTTTTCTGAAATCATTGCACACTAATTAAAATATTGCTGCAGTATGCGTATTCGTTCATTTTACTTAACATGTATTAATTTCTGCTTTGATTTTTCAGCAGCTGCGATGTTTAGTCAACGCTTTGACGGACCCGCTCAAATAAAGTTTGTTGCCGAGGGATGCCAACGACTAATAATATTAATATCCTTCATCATCTAGTTTTACTTCTCGCTTCTATTATTACAATAATCAACACGGTTCAACGATGTATTTCGGAGGGGTACCTAGTGAATTTGTCTAGGGTGTGTATAGATGAGGACGGTTATAGGGTTGTCATGCCCATTTTTTGTTTTCAATTCAACATTTATGTGAGGTAGCGAGACATGTTGACACAATAAAATAAACCTTCCTTGTGCAGAAAAGAAAAGTCTTGTTTTCGTAGAACCAAAATATCCAGCCTGAGAGAAGGTGCAAGAACGATTTTTTTTCTGTTGAGTGTAGATGGAACTTCTAGGGCCACACGAATAAAACGTATTACATTGTACAACGTAAATATTTAATGTATAACGCACATTAACTAATCTATATGAAGGAATGAAATTAGTTTATTTACGTTTCTCTTTTAAGTGAGAAAAATTACAAACTTGGCTTCTTTGCAACCCTTTGATATTTAGAGTCGATGACAGGTTAAGAGTGAAGTGAGAACTCTTCCTACCTTTGGGCACTTTAGCAGAGCGAACGCTGGAGAGGAGGTTGCCTCCTGCCTACCCTTCGCTCTGCTAAAGGGGAAAAAGCGGAGAGGGGCTTCCACTTTGTACTTAACCTTTTACCGACTATAGGCATTTTTCGGCGATTTTTAACACATCTTAGAATTAAGTACTTCAAACTGAATATTTTTGTTTAGGGCATTTCATGCCTCGTTTATATTTAACGAAAACGTTGGCGCTCAAGCTATGTACGTTTTTTACAGTTAAGCTGTATATGACTCGTTGGTCGGGTTTTCTCGTGTCCGTCGACAGAAGAGTAGTCGACATATAAAATAGTCTACAGAAAACCCACGAGCGCGCCTTATCTCTTCTTATGTGGTTTTGATACTTGTTTCAATTAGAAAACTACAAGAACAAGTGTCAAATCCCCGTGATAGAAGATAACCAGGCAGCGCTCCCCTCATGCGTTTTTCGGTAAAAATTGCTTCTGCATAAGCTGCCATGGCAACAGCAGCGTCGAAGTCTTTCTGGTATAAAAACGTTTTGGTGCAGTGCATTTACTTTTCTTCCGTCAATCAAAACGGTATAGACCCTTTGGCTGTTTACAAACATCAACTGCCACTTGCGTCACAAGCAACCTCCGGTCGCACCATCTTTGCAAGCCTGTTGAGCTTGCTTATGTCACCAGTGCTAGAAAGCATAAATGCTACATGGACAACAAAGTTGGAGATTTAACGAGGGCCTTCAACTGTACTATATTACATCTTGGAGAAGGCAAGTAGGTTTACAAGAATACTTGAAATATTTTAAAAGATCTCGCACTCCTTTTTGGCGTTCACCCGGAGAATCGGTTGTTAAACGTTTAATCTGCATTTCAAGCAGCGGTGTTATGGTGGCCTCGTTGCTATGGCAACTCGACGTTCATTCTTTATATAAATTGGAAGTTCTCTGCGACGTCAAAGACTGGAGGACCACCTGGTGGCGATTGCCATAAAAAGGGTCTATTGTGCAGTGGGCAACCGTTGCAGTTGAAACCAGAGCTTCTCTGTCCAACCACCTTCACAGCGTGGATTGCAGCCTTAATTTTTTGCATTGCACCCTGAAGTTATCTTAATATCGAAAATGTAATAGGTGTGCAATATTTAAGCGGCTGTTAAAAGAAATAATCATTCTCGATTTTCTCCAAACTTCCTCCGATGAACCCTTGAAAACCGGTTGCGTGATGTTGTTGCGTGTTGCGTGATATGTTGTAGTTGTATCGTTGTATCACGCAGCATGTAGCATGATGCTTGATATTGCTTTAGATTAGTCAAATTAAACGTTTGACTAGGTATATGTTGCAGTCGATTACCGTTGAAAGGTCTCTGTCTTAACCACTAGTGGTACTTGGTCGCATTATCTTCGAAACACCATAAATATTTATACAAAAATAAGGTCTTCTTTATTAGTGATGTGGCTGATATTGGTTATGAAAACTGAACTTTGTGGCACGTTCGGCCTTTAGGGTGTTGTACTTGGTTGATTGCGCTTCACTGCACTACTTTCCGATGGTAGTACTTTAATGTGAGTAGTCTGCCGACAAAATGGTTCGATTCCTTTATCTAGACATCACTAACTCCATGTTCAATTAGGAAGGACTGTAGCGGATGTTAGGAGAATCTCAGCCAATTTAGCGTATCAAGTGACAACGCTTCACTGCGCCTCTCTCGAAGGTCACGTGACGGTCCCCCTTGGCACTGGATTGAGTTGTATGGATCGTAACGCCCTCTGTGGTCCATCCGGGGTAAAAGTGGAGCATATTAACAGAAGAGGCTACTGATGGCCTATTCTTCAGGGGCACACCGCACCCGTGCAGTGCAGTAAACTCTTTCCACTTTAGTACACGGAAGGCTAATGGGGAGAGAAAAAGATACGCTCTCCTCTCAGGCATTCCCTGCACCACGAACCGCACTGCACCGGTGCGATGCGGGCCTAGACGAAGTGACCATGAGTAATGCCCCAACCGATGGAGAGCTGTGGCGAGGGAAAAACAGTAGCAAGTTGCGTCAAAACGAAAGAAAAACTAACAACAAAAATTAAAAGTGGAAAGCTAGTGAGCGTCATTGAACCACTATTGCGCCGTCCCGCAACTGGCGTCTTTGATGTTTGTAACGCCAGTACACATCGGGTAATGTTTGTACCACGCTGCGGAAGGCTCTGTGCGCGATCAAAAAAGGGACTCCACGGTGGAACTGTATCTCCTTCCTCAATCATACAAGCCGCGTAGTGATAAAGGGTCATATCATGTAACATGGCTGATAAAAAGTTTAAAAAAATCAAATGTTTTTAGGTAAAAGCAGCAGGTTTTGTTTTTGGTATTGATCACATGTTTGCGCGCCAATATCTGGAAGTTCGAAAACAATTGCTCATATGCCATGTTTCAGTGTTTTTTTATAAAATGTAAGTAATGTAATGAACAACTAATATCATTAAGACAACTCACCTGCACCCAATACTGCTTCTACAGATTTATTCACTTCTCCTAACTGCAAGTTGTAGAATAACGTACCAAATTTTGTGCGTGTGCAAAGAAATAACGTCGTCCACATGCGCCATTCCAAAACGCGGTTTGTGCTTGGCGTATGCGCACTGGTGACGACACCTCTTTTTTTTCTGACGCAAAGCATTCAGAGAGTCTCTTCTAAAATTGCCCAATGTAATTACTTACTTGTGTTATTTACTCTCAACCATGACCCCCCCCCTCCCGGGCGGTGCACGCAAATGTGAGTGATAATCTAGCTCTTTATGACCAACAACTTCTTGTGTCCAGAAATTGAAATTCTCTTTTATGCAAACACATTTTTTGTGTTTGTTTATACTATAAATTGGGCGATGACACGTAAAATTATCGAGGGTATTAAAAATGACCATTTACCAACTGTTCAATCTCATGTGAAATCCCCCACTTCAGAGGTTGGGTAATTTCAGCCTTCAGTTGCGTAGTGAAACAACACCCAATGTGCAGTGGCGTTACAAACACCAGCGACATCACTAGCGCGATGGCGCAACGTTGGTTCGACGACGTTACGTAGCTTTCCAGTTCTTCATCACTTTTTCATGTCGCTTTTTTAGACGCAGCCTGCTGTTGTTCTGCCCTCGCCATTCCCACAATCGATTGGGACATAAGATTACGTAACGCATTTTGTTCATTAGCTTCGTTTTAGCTTATGATGAACCACAGACGACACTACGAGCCATACAAGCCAATCGAATGCCGTGTTAGGGTCATGTGACCTTGGACAATGTCGCTGTGACGCCTTGTCACTTGATACGCTGAGTTGGCTAAGATGGCTCGTAACGACCCCTACAGTCCATCGTAAGGGGAATAGAGTAAAGTAATGTCTAGAGAAATTAATCGAACCCATTTGTCAGCAGATTACCCACATTAAAGTACCACCTTGCGAAAGTAGCGCAATGCAGAGGAACCAACCGAACACAACGCCCTAAGTAGCAAATACGCAGAAAAAGTTCCGCTTTCCTGTCAATATCAACAATATCACTAATAAGGATAAACAAAAACAAGTTTTGTTTTTATAATGCTGCATAGTGTCTTGAAAATAATGCAACCAAATACTGCCCCTATGGATGCGTTGCATGGGCAGCACTAGTCGTTGAGACAGACCTTTCAATGGTAATTGACTGCAACAAAGACCTGTCGAAACATTTTTTTTTCCTATTTAAAACTATATAAAGCAACATTTTTCGGCGGATTATGAATTAGCCGGTTTTGAGGTTTCATCGAAGGGAGTTTGGGAAACAATTTAGGATCACTATTGTTTTTAATCGCCCCGCAAAAGTGGCACAAATATTACTTTTTTGATATTTAGAAAACTTAATTGCATCATCATAAAAAAATAGTTGAGCACCAACATTTTTGTTAAAACTGAGCAATGCTTGAAATACTGTGTACAGAAGTTTCAGTTTAAAAGCATAAATTTAAGATGTCCTAAAAAATCGCAGAGGAATGGTTAATTATGAAACGGTTCTGCAAGAGGCGAGGTTTGCCTTTTCATTTTACTTGAAATATAAAAAATACAAAAATATATCTAACTACTTTATGTAGACCAGCTTGCCTGCTTTATACAAAAGAATATTTACGCTGTAGAAGTCTTTATTTTTCATTCCTGTGGGCCTCAAATATATGTCTGCGCATAACTGAGAAAAGGTGTTCCACCTTCACCTAGACAGGGCCGTACCCAGGGGGAGGGTTTCGGGTTCGAACCCCCCCCCCCCCCGAAATACGTATATTCGAGCCCCTCCCCCCCCCCTTTTACTGTCGGCTGGGGAAGGGAGGAGCGATGGGGCGCATTGTGCCTGTATACACTATGCTGCACTCCTTACTATTACTGCTAACCAGAGGCGCGTGAATTCCAGCGCGTCTTCGCCGCGCCCCGAAAACAGCAACGCACCTGGCCACGACCGGTCTTTTCGGAACCACTCCGATAGCGCCCTCCTGTTTTCCCTCTCGTCAAAGTGCCTGAGTGCCATCTCCGTTCCACCGCACAGTGGACTGTAGCGGATGCTAGAGACCGTCTTCGCCAATCGAGGACTGAGAGAGAATCAGATGACCTCGAGATTCGCATAGCACACCACAGATATGGTGTACTAGTTCTAGTACACCATACCACAGAGGTAAGGTGACACTCAGAGCTGGATTGGCTTGGATGGCTCGTAGCGCCCTCTGCGGTCCGTTATAAGGTGACGCAGAAGAAATGTTCTTTGAGCATAGTTGTAAACCCGAAACTGGGGATACGGACAAGGGACAAAACACAGAACGACACGGACACGTACGTTTGAGGGAAGCTCGTTTCCGTTCTCTGTTCGTTAGTCCAACTTCCCAGAACACCGCGTGCGTGCGACGCCTGAGGGGCTTTGGGGGACCTGCCGGGGTATGGGGTGTTTCGCGCGGTGAAAAGAGGATGAAAGAGAATGATGAAGATTCGTTGGTTCCGAGTGTCACCGGACCCTGCGGATGATGCGCGGGCTGCGGTTAGGGAGCTGGGTCAAGTATGGCTGTATATATTTTTCTTATTCTCTTACCCCCGGTTCCCTCTTACCCAAGTCATGTTTACTGGGGCGGAGTTTGGGCAAATAAATAATTTTTGTCGTAAGCTCGAAGTAAGCTTCGAAACAATTCACTCCCGCTGTGATAGTGCATGTGAAACATTTCGTTGCTCCCAATCACATGCTTCTGTTTTTAAAAAAAGTAAATACAAAAAACGGCTATTCAAAACGGCCACCGTGTTCCGGAAACCCCCCCCCCCCCCCAAAAAAAAAAAAATTTTTTCTGTGTACGGCCCTGCACCTAGACGTGATATTTTGTACGAAAACAATAAAGTTCACAGCAAAGTTAAGGACAATACGTTTTATGGACATGTTTTGCTACCTCGTATAAATATTTCATTCAAACAAAAATAGGCATGACACCCCTATGACCGTCCTATCTGACGTAAAGAATACATTGAATAAATATGTTGCGAATCCTGCAACGCTCTCCGCTGCGCCGATGAAAATTCTGGGAACTGGCAGCGAAAAAGCGGATGGAGCAGACCACAGATGTGACATTGGAGGTGAAAGAGGAAACGTCGGTGAATGAGTGAACGCAAGTGATCTACTGCGTTGCCCTCTCTATCATTCTTCCTTTCTTTCTTTCTTCAGGGCCACGTGGTGGATGCTGTGGTGGGGAAGGAGGAGCATTGAGGATGGCCCCATGATTCCTTGCTCATTTCGCACTCGCCCTTTGAAATTGGTACAAAAGATATATTGTTTCCTAAGGGAGCAAACAAGAAGCATGTGCGAAACGGTCAGTATAAAAAGGAAAACATCAATGCGCGAAGATCGCCTAGCATTAACAAATAAAGGAACCATCACTTTGTACCGTAGCAAGACATGCATCGCAATCTTGCGGAACCGCTTTCTACACCATGAATTCTTGGTTAGGTTCGCATGAAGAACAATTTATTCTATAAGCCTTTGAGTGGATACGGGTACAGCTCTGTCGGCTACATAATTCTGTATTTGTTAAATGATTCTGTGATCCCCGAAACCTGTTTTAATTTTAATACTATTGACCAAAGACGCATGCTAAAGTCATGTCTCGATAAAACAGTGATGACGCAGACAAGCTGGTGTAGACTTAGCATTTCCGTAAACAACTTGAAACTAGGTGACAAATCCAGGAAAGTTCTGAAGTGGAAGAGACAGGACCAGACTGACAGAAGGCGACGTCTCAATCTGCACCCAGCCTCAGGTGGCTTAATAGAATGCGAAGTTTTATGTCTCGGAAATTCGGGGCTCAACCGGGCCTGAACGTGCTTTAATAGTTTTCGGTTGCGGTTCAGGAGAAGTGTGCGGCTCATCCGTGTCATACCCAGTGATATGGTCCCGAAAGCGCAAAACAACCATAGCCATCGCTGTTTTTATCACTTGTTTTTTTTGTGTAAAAGGTTAGAAGAGAGTTTGCCAAATAAACAAGTAATAAAATTACACGTGAGTCCTACATCTTAAAGATGAAATTTGTAGACGAGGGCATTCGTTCTTTTGCAGGACGGCACGAATCTCGCGGTTCAACAGAGACAGAATTTTCACCGTGGGTCAGGTCGGTCTCGCTCAGACAGCAATGGCAGCGGAAGTAGGACATAGCAGTGGCATGACGCTGACGACCTCCTCTCCGCCGCCAAAACCGAAACCTGAACCTGATAAGCGCGTTACGCTTTAAGTGAGCTCTGAGTGGTGCTATGTTCACACTATGGACGCAACGTGCCAATGTTTCATAACGCACTCGAACATGAGCGCAAGAAGCGGAACGATATCGTTCAGGCTACTTGCAATCGTGGTCGTCAACAAACTTGTTCCGCGTGTTGCGCTTAGGTTGGCGTGTGTTATGAAGCATGGGCGTGTTGCGTCCGTAGTGGAGAGCATAGCATGATTCGTCCCCTCGAGGTAAAATGGAATCGCGCGGAGCGCACGTGGCACCCCTTCCAGCCTTCGTCTAAGCCACGTGCTTCCAGTGTTTCTTTCATATTGCAGAAGGCTGTGCACTTATTCGGCGAGCGAGCATTCACTGCTTTGTGCCTTTTATTCATTGGACGCTTTATCTGCGAGCTCCATATATGGCCATATTAGGAGGGCAGATAGGGAAATATATGGCACTGTATGTATATTGTACATACATACATTGCCAAATATGAACTCAAAGTAGTATTAAGGCCATATCGGAATTGGGCAAATGGCGTCACTTATGTGACCACATACGGCAACATTTGATCTAATTTGCCCTATATTTTTTCGATTACCATTCATAGGTGTTTTTATAAGCTGGAACATTGCCGTTCTGTACGGAGAAGGCGCATCCACTAGTGCGATGAATTTGCTTGAGTTTTATTTTGCCATGCAACCTGCAGTCGTTTGCAAATATCTAAATCAGCAACATCATGAAATTTCAAGTTATTAGTAATTCACATAAGAACAGAAAATGGGATTAGCTCCACTGGTCGCGTTCAGTAGCAGCACCCTGCTAAGTAGACGGGGAAGTCTCGTATATTTTTTTAAGGAACTGTTGGCGTATGAAAAGCTGACAGAGATGTCGGAATGAAATGGCCAGTGTAGTCCTCTCCTCCTTCGCACGTCATTTTTGCACGTCATTTTTGTGCATCTATTCATGGTCTGGTGGTGAACGCAGCTTCTCGTCGCAAAACGATCTAGTTCGCGAATTTGATGGGCTGTTCTGTTGACGCAGAAACTCAAATAAATAACGTAAGAGTTAGCTTTGCAGCATGTGCACGCACACACATTTGATGAGTAGGTATCCTTTGTTCACACTGTTTGGTGGATAACCGCATCCATGTTAGAAAGTTTGAACCTACACAGTTACGCAGAAGAGTTGCCTAAGTGTTCACTCCCACGTCGTCAAAATCGGCCTTCGTAATGGACTTGTGCTCTGTAGAAATATTGCATCGTCTACAGTCTACCGAGGTGGAATCAAAAGCTTCCAATTTAATCAATCGGTGGTGGGTCGGCAACGCAGCAGCAGGGCTACTCCAGTAGCAAGATATATAGTGACGACTAAATCACCGAGAAGCAAAAGCAGTTGAGATTAGTTGGGTGGTTTCATCTCAAATCGTGCAGGCAAAAAAGGTCGAATTTTTAATTTCGCTGAAAAAATTATATGTTATGGCGTCGTCTTTAAAAACGCAGTAGCCACAAACCGCAAGTCCGTAGGATTTTTTCGTTCTCGACTTACGAATTTTAAAAGAGGCCGCGGCGAAAAGCAGCGTTTTTACATACGTCGTGGGTCGGATGTTTCGCTCAATCTCCTGTCGTGGATTTTCAGTCCACATTATATTAACTTTTTTCAAGCGCTTTGTGGGCACAGGTAAAAGGCTCTAATACCATGAAATATTTTTAGGCGTTTTGCTTTTTTCTGTAAAAATGTCAAAAACGCCCCTCGGTCAATTGTTGACGAACTTTGACAATTAAATACTGGCGATCTACTTGGGTTACATCAATATTTTTTATGTCTATGGAGAGCCCAAAACACGCTCTTTATAGATATTATAAAATAATTTAGCTGTATTAAATATCCTTTGCGGGACGTTTACGTTAATGTTATGCGAAAACCAAAAAGTACCAATTTTAAAATCGATTTTCTAAAAAAAAACATTTTTTATTTTTTTTATTTTTTGTTAAAATGTAGATATGATGGTTGTCTACTCGAAAAGCAATTCGAGAAAGTGTATATTTTGTTTGTATGTTCTATATTTAAGCCTCAATATCGGAAAAAGACGTCTTGGTTTTGCAACACCTAAGTCAGACAAAAAAAAAAAAAACTTGCGCTTCTATTAATTGTAAAAAAGTTTTCATGAATTTTTGTCTGCGTTTTGTAATCAATTATAAACGCATTTGTTGGTATTGAATAGTTATTTATGTTTTGAAAAGAGCGGGAAACCACGAGAAACATATCTAATCAAATCAGCAGGCCTAGTAGACCTTTAATATCGAAGAGGCACAGACGTTGTATTTTTTCGATTGATAAAAGTTTCACTGTAAACTAGCAGGACTAGCTATTAGCTGTCATATTACTAAGACATGAACAGTCACCACGTCATTGTTCTATTATATACAATTCTTTCCGAAACCAAACGCTAGGGTTTGTTCACCGCACATCGCACAGCTCACCAGGGAATATCCTTTCGCTTCCGTAATACACAAAAGTGATGACACAGAAACGATCATGAAACACACGGAGAGATTGCCACGGAGAAGGGTAGGGAATAAAAATAAATAAATAAGAATAAAATTACCCAACCCCGATCTTAACGAAAATTGCGGTAAAAAAATAAAAGATTTAGGTTCGAGCCGTGGCAAGGCGATAGGTCCACGCCTGGTCAGACAAAGAAGTCAACTACACGTAAAGGGAAAAAAATTAATTAAGACAGGAAAACTCAGCCGCACACGGCAAGAACAAAAATCAGCAGAACCCATCCTTTGGGAATGATTATCTACGTTAATGCGAATAGCATCAAACGGTGCGGAGTTATGCGCGTTCGTCAGGTGGCCGGCACACTCTAGATACGCCAGCCCACTCTTGAGGCGATTCTAAATTTGTTGACACTTTCACAGCCGTGCGCACGATCTCCGCAGCCCAGCACGTGCGTTTGTGTCACTTAGGAAGGCGAGCAAAGCACGCGCCATACGCACAAACACTCAAAATGGTACCGACCAGACTTTCTGGCGTCTCAGCTTAGTCTCAACCAACGGTACTTCTAAACGGTTGTTTATATCTTTACCATAGGACGCGCTTACAGCGCTGTCACAGCTACCGGTGCGCGCGCGTTCCATGCACGAGGGCTCATTCCGCCTTCGTGAGGCTGAGCACGGTCGCTACATCACCCTCTCCCGAGCGCGGGAGAGGGTGAGCTAGGGGCAGTGCTAAGCCTCACGAGAGCGGAATGAGCCCTCGTGCATGGAACGCCGCGCACCGGTAGCTGTGACAGCGCTGTAAAGCGCGTCCTATGGTAAAGATATAAACAAGTGTTTAGAGTGCGTTGAATGACTGCCTTCATAGCTCTGTGGTTAGCGCGTCTGCCTGCTGATCAAAGGGTCAACGGTTCGAATCCCAGCCGGCGCCGGTCTTTTTTATTTATTTATCGGCCCGCGGCGTAAGAGGTTAGACATAGAGTTATTACAATAAACGCTAGAGGCTCAGCTGGCGCTAGTGTCTACGGGACTTCCGGTTGCAAATTGAAGCAGACAGCATGCAGTCTACATTTGCAGCCTCCCTGTGTATTCCTATGGGAAAACGCGCGTGAATTTTGTCTCTTCGCCGGAAAATAACATGAATAACTTTTGTCATATCGGTTGTAACGGATAGTATGTACCTTTATTGGTATTGTGAAAGTGTAATTGCTTTAGTTACAGCATTTTTCTTTACCACTGAGCGATGTTAAACTTCGCTCTATTTCAGGCCCAAACCCCTGTTTCAAGGAAGGTATGTGAAAACGAGCGACGGTTCTAAGCAAACTAACGATCGAAAGGAATGTAGTGTGTGTTCAGGTTCGCTAGCATTTCGGTGGTGCTTATATATTGCTAATATGCCCGTCCTGTCATTGGATGAAAATGACTCCGTCGTGCGCATCTTACGATCGGTTAAAGAAACATTCGAACGCAAAAATAAAGCACGTGAGCTACGAAAGGTATGTCTTTTTATTATTTCCCATGTCGGGCAGTTTTTATCGGGCACCTGCTCTCTGGCTCCCTTATTTGCAAAGATTTGGAGCGTGCGGGTGATGCTTTGAACCATTTGAACCCAGAACAAGCATCTTCGCAGTACTTATTTATTGCAAATCTGACTATATTACGTGACTTTCAATTTATTTTGATCGTCTGCAAGCACAAGGAGTTACTTATCCAGTGTTACTGCGTAGTTCTTGCCGTCTCTCTCGGTTTTCTACATGTCCTTCGTTCGTTTGGCACGTATATCCCCCATGTTGGAAAGCGTCGACGCCGTGTTCGCGCTAACAGTGTCCGACAGTGCACAAAAATACACGTACGAAGCCGTTTTAGCACCGTTTTTAATGCGATGAATTTGAAAGAAAAACGCCGTAACTGACCATTTATTTCGTCTGCGTGACTGAGAAATGTTCCAATGTGCCTAGTACGTACAAGTTATTCGTGATATTTGCTCTTATAATCGAGCGCAGAGAGAAAAATGCACTCGCTTTTTCCCATGGGAATACATTACCGGAAGTCAAATTTAGACTGCTTGCTGTCTGCTTCAAAATGCAACAGCACACTAGCGCCAGCTGAGCCTCTAGCGTTTATTGTAATAACTCTATGAGGTTAGATAGCCAGATAGATATAGATAGATAGATAGATAGATACATAGACGAAAAGTACGTGAAGTATCCAAAGAATGCTATTCGCATTAATATTCGCATTAATATTCGCATTAAAACCAACTCCTCCGGGCATTCCCTAAACGGGACACAACCAAATGCGTGCGAACACGCTCTCTACAGCACCGTCAGGCCGCTACGCCATGAAGAAATAAACCCAACAAGTAAACAATGCTAACAAACAGTTAGTAACGAAACATAAAAAAAAGTTCAGCAGAACCGCACCCGAGAAACAAAGTTCAGCGGGGCGAAGAAACACACACGAAATAAAATTTAAAAAAGTCTTAACTGACCGACGCCGAGTCCAGTCCCATGACACTGAAGCCTGGCAGGATGATGGCGTCCAGATGATGCTCGAATCTATTCTTCACTCTGTTCCGCACATCCGTCGTGGCTGTGCGGAACAAAGTGAAGAATAGTTTCGAGCAGCGGTGCGCGAGAAGGTAACTGAGACGTAACGTGCCTCGAGCTTCATATCGGGAGAGGAGCTTTCGATGTAGTTACTGCATGCAGTTACTCAAACTTTCTCTTTCCCCTTCCCTTTTCAAAAAAAAAACACGTCAGCCGGCGCTAACTTTTCATCTCGGGAGAAGACCACTCTTCACAAACGGTTATAGTTGCCAAGGAGGCTGACTTCGACCCAACTAGTCTCCGGGCAGAATAGACACAAGTATATTTACCAACACGCTCGTTTTTGATGCTAGTCTCCGGGCTTTGCTGTTTCCAAAAGAGATAACCCTTCGGTGCTATCGGATTTCCGCGGAGGGAGATAGAGTACATAAAATTGAAAGAATAAAACACGGAGGACAAGCACAGGACAACCACTTTGCAGAGCACGGCCATTTCTAGGATAGGGCGTTCGAAGCTTGGGCAAATACGCGGTATCGTTTCACGCGTGCACGGATGGCTGGTTTCAAAATTTTCCCACATCCCTAACGAAACCGGCCCATCTTCGTGTGCGTGCGCGATTTTCGTCCCGCGCCGCCGGTTTTAGCTCGCACGCGGCGTTGTTTTGGCAGGCAGAACTGTTGTTGACCGTCGATATTGTAAGGCCATGGTGTTCTCATCCTCCCGGGCAACAGTTACTTTGCTTTCCCTTCTGCAATACTCTGACTGACTGACTACTCCTGGGTGGCCGTCACTGTTCGCCGCGTCAACGACACATTCGTACCATTTCACTCCTCGTGACACAGGGTGCGCTGCTCGCTTTACTGTCACGGGCCGTCCTATCTAACACAACGAGCGCGAAAGGTCGTGGTCATCTGCTGGTTCCGAAAGGGCGGGACGTTCATATAGGCCAATGAAGGCCCCGAATCAATAGGACGTCTGCCGATTTCTATACATTAAAAATTTACGACGCCTGCTGGTCTGTTAAGAAGTGTTGCTTTCTCTTTTGAACTGCTCCAATGTAGCTTGCCGCCTGTAATAAAATTTAAATGATCAATAAATATAACAGGGTGGAACTACTGTATTTCATTTTTATGTGGGTGCGTTGAAAAAAGTCAAAAATATTTCTAAGTTTGTGAAGACGCGCAATTCGCAAGTCCGTTTCAAGCCGTAAAAACACGTTTTTGTACCGATATTGATGCTTAAATATAAAACATACAAACAAAATATACACTTTCTCGACTTGCTTTTCGAGTAGACAACTATCATATCTACATTTTAACAAAAAATAAAAAAAATAAAAAATGGGTTTTTTGAGAAAATCGATCTTAAAATTGGTACTTTTTGGTTTTCGCATAACATTAACGTAAACGTCCCGCAAAGGCTATTTAATACAGCTAAATCATTTTATAATATCTATAAAGAGCGTGTTTTGGGCTCTCCATAGACATAAAAAATATTGATGTAACCCAAGTAGATCGCCAGTATTTAATTGTCAAAGTTCGTCAACAATTGACCGAGGGGGCGTTTTTGACATTTTTACAGAAAAAAAGCAAAACGCCTAAAATTATTTCATGGTATTAGAGCGTTTTACCTGTGCCCACAGAGTGCTTGAAAAAAGTTTATATAATGTGGACTGAAAATCCACGACGGGAGATCGAGCGAAACATCCGACCCACGACGGATGTGAAAAACACTGCTTTCCGCCGCGGCCTCTTTTAAAATTCGTAAGTCGAGAACAAAAAATCCGACGGACTTGCCGTTTGTGGCTACTGCGTTTTTAGAGACGACGCCATAACATATATTTTTTTCAGCGAAATTAAAAATTCGACCCTTTTTGCCTGCACGATTTGAGATGAAACCACCCAGTTATTTTGTCTATGGATTCACGCAATGGATGTGAACTTTACACTACTTCAGTGGTTTTGCTTTTGAAACAGTTACTTCAAGAGGGGCTAGTGGCATACAGCTCAAGGTGCAAGGTCATCATCAAGTTGAAATTGGCTAGCCGGTACGCAGGTCCCAAAAGAGGTCGGGAAAATTAGGCCCCGAGGGAGTTGTCCAGAACGTGGTCTAACCGCCTGATTCCAGCAGATTTGCGGTTGAGGATCCGCTTTCAGTGAGGAGGGTTCCACGGCGGTTAAACATTTTCTCCGTTGTTTAGGTTACATGTTCAATGTACACCATTTTTTGTTCTCGTTCGGCAGATATCAAGTGTTGCTGCGGGGCTGAAGCCGAAATTGCTAAAGTTACATAGTTCGATTTCTAGTTTGGAGCAAGACTTGATTTCATACTTCCATTGATAACATGGCGAGCATATAAAATATGGATTCAATGGGTATTGTTCGTAATTAAAAATGAAGTCGCATATTTTAAATTAACTACACTTCTGACACTAGTGTGTATTTTAACTGCAAGCGTGAACTAGGGGCTGAGAGTTTTGAAGATTTGTCATCAGGCCCCAGGTGCTAACGCATGGCGGATACAGAGCGGTCTGTAATCCGTAGTTTATTTTTCAATGAGCAAAACACGTTTTCTTTTGTCTTTCAAGCACCCGTTTTCTATGTTTACACAGTGGCTTCTCTAAGCCTTAAACCACAGATAAAAAGTGCCTCGTTGACCATGTCGGTACAAAACGTAAACTTGGGCTTCTAGCATACATCACCTGGTACTACGAGAATACTTTGGGAGCTCGGCACACCATAGACGAGTGACTTATTTGCTGTTATTTTTACCCAGAATCTTTTTAGGGCTAGATTTCATGAGTGAAATAAGGGAGTGATTTATTTTCACGTCAATTGATGAGCACACGGCAGCGTGCCAGGCAAAGCAGATAGGTAAAAGCCTTTACGGACGTGCGCCTGCTAGCCTTCCGCCGGGTGCGTTGGGAGGTATAGTACTACCCCAGCTTTCGACGCATTAAAATTATGATGGCAGTGATGATGATGTCGGTGATGATGATGATTTTGTTGATAACTATAGTGACTGGGAGAATTATGATTCAAGGGAGTGAATTATAATCCTCCCAATCAGCATAGTGGAACAATGGTGGCAGCAGATGCGGAGGCATTCGTCTCGCAAATACCTTGCAAAGTTCTCGAGATTCATCGTGTGATGTGAACAAAGGGCTTCAGAAGCTAATGGGATGGTCAGAAACTCACTAATGGCGGCAGATAGCAGAGATTTGCTGTGAGGATACAGTCCTGTCGAGAAGAAGTTCGGACTGACCTGGTCTACCGAGGCGTATGGCGGCCGATAGGCGGGTCCCCGAAAGAGATCCGTTGAGCAATCGGCACAGCACGCCGATTCCAGAAATCCTTCGTCTCTGATCGAGGGACCGCCAGCCAAGAGGTCTGAGCCATGTAAGGTGCGACACGTCGGTCGTGCCAGAGGATCAGGCGTAGATTTTGCGGGTTGCGCGGCGCTGCACACTCTCCAGTTTCTCAATTAGGTGTTGTTGAGGGGGAGACCAAGCTGCAGAGCAGTATTCCAACGAAGGCAGGACCAAGGATGTACATAGAACCTGCAGAACCGCCGGCCTACCTGGCCTTGCGATGTGAATGAGGAAGGCAAGCATCCTGCGGGACTTCACGATAACACCGGCATAGTGTACAGAAAAATCCATGTTTTGAGAAAATGCGACACCCAATATCGACATGTAGGCTGATGCGTGTAATGGAGTGCCTTCTACAGTATATACAGGGCTTGTCTGTTTTTTTTTCTTTTGCAGTCTGAGAACCGTATTACGCAACTCTTGGCTGCGCTCAGGCTTAGGTGTTCTATCGAGATCCATCTCTCTAGATCTTCTAAATGGCTTTGCAAGTGACGTGTGTCAGACTGGGACGAAACTGTCGTCGAGATCGATGTGCCCTTTGAATATTGCACTACGAGACACTTGTCGTTGCGTGGCATGTTGTTCACGTATACGAGACAGAGCGCTGGAGCAAGGACTGAGCCCTGTGGCACTCCTGATAAAATGACCGTCTCTGTAGAGTGTACCCCACAGTAGACAACTCATTGGCTGCCATTCCACAGAAAGCTTGAGATCCAATTAAATGGGGAACCGTGTATGCCTGCCTGTTTGAGCTTCCCAATGTAGGGGGTTAATGTCGAGCGTAACGAACGCATCGCTTAGGTGAAGTTGGATTAGACCGGTCATGGTTCGATTATCCATCTGGTCGCTGATAAAATTGGTTATAGTTAGCAGTGCTGATTCGCAGCTGCGCTCTGTTCGAAACCCGTGCTGAGTGTCGGACAGATAGCCGGATTCTTCAAGGTGTTTGAGAAGCTGGCCGTTAACTATCCGTTCAAATGTCCGACAGACAATCGAGGTGATTGGCACTGAACGGTAATGTTTTGGTTCGTCCATTGACTTCCCTTTCCCATTATGTAGAGGAGTGACCCAAGCTCTTTGCCACGCTCCTGGGGACGGTCCCGCTCTCGAACAGCCCTTGCATAATCTGGCAGGTGATTGGTAGCATTAGCGGGCAGAGGTTTTGAACCACTTCGGCGCATTGCCATCTGGACCGCAGCTATGAAAGTTCTTGATTTTTCTAGAGCGCCTCCTGAAATGACTCGGTCGTGAAGTACACAGTGCCAAGTTTCGATTGGGCGAGGCTGCACGCCCTTGTGGTCGAGGGTCGCGCTACGGTGGGTGTGGTCATAAAATATGATAAAAAATGAAGTCTCACATGCATAAACAATTTAAACTTATATTGTACTACTGGATGATTTTCATAGAAATAAATCACGCAAGATCTTTATCTAAAATATTGCGAAAAGTTTTTGAATGAATGGTTCAAACAGGTATTTCAATCGTTGATCATCCAGATAAATGAAAAATATTATATTTAGAAGCATATAACCCCCCTCCCCCCCACCCCTCTTACAGTTTTCGAATGATTCAACCTTGGTGACCATTTATGATAAGGTAAATCAAGGATTTATCTAGGAAACATTTATTATTGATAATTTCATTAAAAAAGACGGACCCAAAGATATGTTTCGTGTAGCTTCAAGCTATTCGAGTTCACATATTTTATTTACGATTTATTTGAACATACTGTAACCCCAAATGAGGTCATTGAAGAAGTGACAAATAGACAGGTGAAGAACAGATGACTAGTGCGAACAAAAACCAAAGAACATATAAAATAATGATTTGAAAATCAGGCATAAACAAAATCAAGTATCACAATTTCTAAAATAAAGTCGTCGTCCGGAGGCGTACGCGTCGATAAATTAATACCGTTCCACAACTCAACCGTATGCAGAAAGACGGAATTTTTAAAACAATTATTATGAGACTGAAATGTTACAATATTTAATAAATGGGATCGACTACTGCGCGTGATGTCTGAAAAAAAATGTATTTCATGTATTCAATGCCACTATCATCATTAACAATACTATGTAGCATTTTCAACCGCTCGACGGTTCTTCTAAAGGACAGAGACTCTAGCCCTTATGTTGGCATAGTGTATGAAGGTAAAAAGTGTCGATCATATCTAATAGAAGTAAATCGGACCGCCTTGACCTGAATAGATTCGATAAGACGACTGTCCTTTTTAGGTAAACATCCCAAACAACAGAGCCATTCGGTAAAATTGGCCTAACAAGGGTTTTAACAGCGGTCATTGTGACCTCTTTTGAAGAACATTTAAACGTACGTTTAACATTTCCTCATTTTCCCCTGGCGCGGGAGCAAATACAATGGACGTTCCTGTCTTATAAGGTTAGATAAAAAAAGATACCCAAATATTTGGACTCATAAACCACCCTTAAAGTGTCATTGAAAAAAAAAATTAAACAGCCTGGGTGAGACACGCGTGGCACGAAATAATTTTTAAGCGAAAAACACATTTTTTTAGAGCAATATTGACGGCGAGAGATTTATTTGACATTCTGCGAGCCAGTCCATGACGTCACGGAATGGTCACTCGCTCAACGTGTTGGTAGTTCGCTCTTTCCAACTCAACGTAGAGGCGACGCCTATCCACCTCTCGTCCACGCGCCCGAAATGCAGGAAAGAAAACAAGTGGAAAGCAGATGACTACCGACTAAGATCCCGTCTTGCACCATCAATATCGCTCTAAACTTTTTTTTTCGCGTGAAATTGATTTGCTGTTACACGCGTGTCCAAACCAGACTGTTAATTTCTTTTTCTTCGTTTAAGGGACCTTTTAACGTCCCTCAAACGACCTCTCATAAATGCCGTAACTAAAAACCAAAGGCGATTTCTTATCCTAAAACTTTATGAAAACAGCCTTTTCAAAGTTGATTTTAATTCGCCACTCTGCTCCAATGAAAAAAAAAATTAAAGACGTTTACGATTCCCTGTAATGCCGAATTAGAGCGCAGCTCTTGAGGAGCAGGAGGGAGGGTGCGGAGAGTAGGGTATGCCCCTCCTCCTCCTCCCTTTCCCCTCCTCCCTCGTCCTCTCATCCTCCTCCCCTCCCTCTCCCTTCCTCTTCCCTTTCTCCTCCTCCCGTCCCTCCCTCCGCCTCCCTCCCTCCATCTCGTGACGTCACTCGGTGACCCTCGTGACGTCACTCGTGAAGGCATCGTGAAGGCATCGTGAAGGTCGTGACATTCCTCGTGTCCTTCACTCGTGACCCTATCGAAACTCGTGACGTCACTCGTGGCCCTCGTGACGTCACTCGTGATGTCACGTGTGACATCATTGTGAAAAACGTCCCATAATGCAAAGCGCGGTTACGCCGACGGCGATGGCGACGCAGCTCATGCCGAAAACGGGCGCCTGAAGCGCAACCCAAACTAACGCGTTTTTGTGCGCGCGTAGGCCGTGCGTCTTGAGGAAATTGCGTATTTCGTGATGTCGCGCTGACTCCTTGCGCCTTCTGGGCGCGTATAAGAAAGCTGAATCATATCAACTTTTTCTAAAGGCGCACGAAAAAGCGCTGTGATGTAGTAGGGCGCTCCTCTCCCGGCCAATCGATGGAGGGCACTAGTTCTGGCTTCGCGTTTCTTTGCCGTCTGGCGCAGATACTCTCCGCTCGCCCGAAGGCGCACCGTCCTAACCAACGCGTATGGTTGGGACTCAGAAAGCACCCCGGAAAGAGCAAAGACCGTCATGAAATACTCCATTTCCGGGAAGCGCAAGATCTACGCGTAGACAAAAACGCGTTGGTTTAGCATTGCACCTCAGAGCTGTGTTCTAAAAAACTCACGAAGGATTCATTAAGTAACAGTTGATCACAAACCGAATTAACATCATTGTACAGTACGGAGTCATCGGCATAAAGACAAATTTTAACCGGTATGTTTTACAGTATCTTTAATATACAGCAGAAATAAAAGTGGAGTCCTAACACCGATCCTTGCGTGACACCTGAACTCACCGTGACTTTTGAAGAAACAGCATTACCATACGGAACAAACTGTGACCTGCTTCTTAGATAATTAGCGGTCCAGTCAAATAAAACGGGATTTTTAACTGTAACCATCAACTTCAAAAGTAGTTTTGAATGCGAAATTTTATTGAATAGCTTTCAAATAATCTATGAATATCGCATCAGCCTGCCCTCTCTCTTTTTTTAAAGACGAAGCAATATCATGAGTGGATGCCAGGTTGCGTGGTGTTAAAAAACGGCGTCGAAAATCGCGCTGTTGAGGGCAGATGATTGAGTTGCTGTCAAGATATTCATAAATATGACTGTAGACTATATGTCCGAGGAGATTACTGTTGGAAGAAGTCAATGAAATTGGTCTGTAATTGATAAGGCTCTGTTTATTACCCGATTTAAAGGGAACAACTCTGGCTGATTTCCAGTTTTGGTATGATCCCAGAGGAGAGAGTCTTCTCGAAGATTTAAGTTAAGTATCTCAATGCCGAGAGATAATAACGATGTATAAATTAATTAGGAATACCATCAGGACCCGAACTCTTCTTGTAGTCCGTGTTTAAGCGCAAATCGTGGACACCAGAAACACTATCAGAATGTTTTTTTAAAGATGAACTCGAGAAATTAAAAGGTTAAGAAGGTTCACAATCATTATCTTTAATAAATAGAGATTGAAAATATACATTAAAGTCATTCGACATGTCTACATCGGCAGAAAAACATTGATCTTTAATAATAAAACTGAGTAAAATATCATTTTTGGGAAGAATAGATCTTCAAAACTTAGCCGGATTTGACTTCATAAACTTAGTCAGCGTAAGAATAAAACAAGTATAAGGTTTTCCTGTCATTTGTTCTACTAAGTTATTTTTTAAGCTTTCGAACCAGGTTACACCTATAGTGTTAGAACTATGCCTCAGTTTCCTATATATTTTCAGTCTACGAGTCAATTGCAATACCTTTCTAGTAATCCATGGCTAAGTTGAATTTGCTTTTTCAGTTTGACTGGGACAAATCGTTTTATGCAGTTACTTACTAATTAACCAAATCTGCTAATCAAAATATCAACACTAGAGTCACAATTTAAGGATTCGATATCATCAAAGCCAAAACTAAGGTCATCAAGAATAGACACGTCATCAGCTCCATTAAAGTGTAAAACGCTGAGCAATCTCGGGATGTGCGTGAAAGGCACGAACATTAAGCTTTACAGCAGCAGCTTTGTGGTCTGAAAGACCTTGTACGACTTCACAGTCGTAACCAAACTCGGTAATCCTATGACTAACAAAAGCAAGGTCACGAATAGAATTATCTTTTGTAGAGCCACTAAAACCTTGAGCTTAATCGAGTGACACAGCATTGTTAACAAGAGCATCACTTATAATTTTATTACGACTACCAATCATTCGAGTTTCCATTGAAATGTCAGGTGCGTTGAAACCTACGGTCAAAACGAATTCGCTGCAGCCAAGATTATGCTTTAAAATGTAATCGTGAATATCGAAAATAACCTTGAGGCGAAGAATCTCAGCGACTTGTTGATTGCGCTGCCAGCAAGCCCGCTCACGAAAAATGCCTGGAACAAAGGTCTTGTAGTCTCGACGAGAAGTAGGTGTCGTCACGGAACTTCCGTCCAGGGGCTGGTCAAACGTTGGTGCTTGAACATGGCGATAATCATATGACGGGCACCCAATAGCAAGATATGAGGTTTCGGCAGAGCCATCAAGAAAACCAGGGAACGCGGACATCAACGAGGCTGCACTGCCACAGAATTCAGCAAGCACTGACGACAGGGTAATCTGGAGAGTAAAAAGAAGAATCTCAGCGACTTGTTCATTGAGCTGCCACCAAGCCCACCCATGAGAAATGCCTAAAACAAGGGTCTTGTATTCTCGACGACGGAAGTAGGCGTCGTCATGGAACTTCCGTCCAGGGGCTGATCCAACGGTGGTGCCCTGATAATCAGATGACCTGCAACCTATAGCAAGATATAAAGTTTCGGCGGAGTCAGCAGAAAAACCAGCAAACCCGGACATCAATGGGGCTGTACTGCAGCAGCATTCAGCAAAAACAGTGACGATAGGGTAATCTGGAGAGTAAAAAGAAGAATCTCAGCGACTTGTACATTGCGCTGCCACCAAACCCACCCGTGAGAAATGCCTGGAACAAGGGTCTTGAATTATCGACGACGGAAGTAGGTGTCGTCACGGAACTTCCGTCGAGGGGCTGATCCAACGTTAGCCAGCGTGTCGTCTTCAGGTGTCGAGCGCGCTCTAGGCTGGGTCAGTTTGCCGCAAACTATTGCAGAGGAAGTATTGCTAAATTTGCTTCTTTTAAAACGAAGAAACAGGTCCTGCAATTGATTGATAAACTTCAAATTGCAAATATAGGTGTTGGCGAGTATTTTTTGTTGTGACACGTTTGGCACGGCGAAACTTAATTGAGTTTGAAAAAACTCAAAGCTCCAGTTTCAAGCTTAACTACAAGAATCATTTCGTAAACGATAAACTGGGCCGCGTCTTTGAAGTTGCTCGCTCTAAAGCCTCCCCTCGCGTTTCAACACGCGGAGGTGTACTCGCATCCGATTAGCGGTCAGTGACCGGTGGTGGTCGTCATGATGCTTTGCGTAACGTGTCTGTCCTTTTTACTAACGTACGGAGCCTAATGAAAAGCGTGACGAATTGTGTTCTGTGATCGATAATCGTGATGCCAGCATTGTTGTCGTAACAGAAACATGGCTTTCGGCAATAATAAGAAACACAGAGTTGCTCGTCGGTCGGAATTACTTTAACACATTTCGATACGATAAGGAGCAACGAGGCGGAGATGGCGTATTGAATGCGTTGCAGGCTGCATCTTTTCATTTGTTATTGATATTAGCCGTTCTATCGAAATAATCTTTGTCTGTATTACCATCAAGCATCAAAGACTAAACCTAGGATGTCGTTACCGTCCACCCACATGTTCAGCTGATTTTGCTGATAAACTAGATGATGTGCTATTCACAGTTGTAATACGTTTTCCTTACTGTTATTAGGTGATTTAAACTACCCCAACATTGTGTAGAGTAGCGGGTGCCCTTACCCTGATCCTTTTTTACTTGAGTGTGCTACACTTTTTAGATGTATCTGACTTACATTTGGATCAGTAAGTTGACATGCCAAGAGGGGTAACGAATACAAAGTCAAGCTGTTTGATTTCGTTCTAACTACTCTGCCATGTGTGAATGGGCACATTTCTTACCTTCTTGGTCTTAGTGATCATTAGTTGCTCCTTTTAATCGCTGACTATTTCTTTGAGTTGCGTCAGTAAGACGAAAAATCTCATTCGTGACTACAGCAAAGTCAATTTTGATGCTATTAATTGTGATTTGTGTACTTTTTGCATCGTTATTTTGTAAAGTTTTCGGAGCGCTTTGTTGAGACCAACTGGGAACTTTTAATGAACTTATTTACACTCATATGAAAAAGTATATGCCTCTGAGACGATCATTGTTAATACTAGTTCACCATGGTAGAACAGAGTGCTCCTAAGACTTTCGAACAAAAAGAAACTGTGGTGTCTGGAGACCCGTAATGGAACGACCACACTTGAGCGCAGCTGCCACGAGACTCTCTATTTAATCTTTTGGTAAAGAAGAGGAAGTAGAAAGGGCAAAGGACAGAAGAAGACGAAGTGACCGGAAAGTAATTAACTAGAAGATACAACATTTTCCCCCTCCCATTTTAAGAAAGTAATTGAAAGAAAGACAAAGCCTAAAGAAAGTAATTAAACAGGTTAAAAATAAAGAGGAAGTATAAGAGAAAGATTCACAAAGAAAATCGAAAATAAATAAGAGAGAAGTAGAAATGTTCATATACAGAGTCAGAAAGTTTGTCATCTTGAGACATACATAGTCCCCAAACCGCACTGGCGGTCGTCGTTCCCGCCGGGGTCGATCTGGCCGTGGCACACCTCCCGCTGGACCTGGCGGAGGTGCCGATAGAGTCGGTCCTAGTTGGCGATGACGGCCGAGAAGCTGACCTCGTCAGTTGTCCGTATGGCGTTGGAGAACCAGCTGATGCCCGTGGCGTCTGCTGGTCATGCTGGCTCCGCCAGCCCAATGGTCCAGGTGGTGGTTGCCATTGGTGATGGTCGGCTGACCTTTGACTAAACTTCCCTGTTGGTGCCGGGTTTCTTGGGTCCAAATTAGAGGAAGGCGGTCCAGGAACTGCCGCTAGCTTTGAGGCATTCCATATTCTGCCATCTTCTAGCCGAAATGTCCAGCGGCCCACACGCTCGACAATCCCGAAGGGACTGCTAAAGGCAGAGGATCCTTCCGGAACAGATCTGGGCTTCTTCACTCGGACCAGCTGTCCGACCTTGAACTTCGGTGTTCTAGCTCCTCGCCTTCTGTCGGTGTAGGCTTTGGTCTTGTCTTGTTGTTGTCGAACACGTCGACGAAGTCGCTGCACTTCCTCGAAGGGGTTACGAAGAAACTCTGACGATGAGAGTCCCAGAATGTTCAATCGCGTTCGGGGTTTGCGACCATGAAGTAGCAAAGCAGGAGTTAGCCCTGTTGTCGTATGAGGTGTGCATCTATATATGCCCAGGTAATCAACTACAGCAGATTTTATCTGCCGTTTCTCCCTCGATGCACACTGGATGAAACCCTTGAGTGTTCTATTAAAACGCTCAACTTGCCCGTTGGCGTGCGGGTAGTAGACCGAAATCAGATGATGTTTGACTGCACGAGAACTTAAGAAGTCTTTGAATTGTTGAGAAATGAATTGGGGACCGCTGTCGGACACTAGGCTCTCTGGTAAACCTTCTCTGGAGAATACCAGATGCAAAAATTCTGTTACCCTTGAAGTTGGTGTCATCTGCACAAAACTGCACTTCTGGCCACTTTGAAAAATAATCGACCAGGGTTGTGGCGTAGCGGCATGATGGTTCTGCACGCTCAAAAGGGCCCACGATGTCGATTCCTACCTTCGACCATGGTCGATCAGGGAAAGGCACTGGTTGGAGCGGAGTGGAAAAGGTCTTTGCGCTTTTGTCGGCCGCTTGGCAGATGTAACAAGCATGAATGACGTTCTCCACTTGAGCGTTCATTTCCGGCCACCAGTAGAGCTCTCGGAGGCCTCGTACGGGTTGTGACGATCCCGGTGTGCCCCTCGTGCGCCTTGGCGATGAGAATACCTTGCAGCTCTTGAGGGATCACGAACCGCTCATCCCTTAAAAGAATGCCGTCATCCACGGCAAGGTCATCTGTTAAGGTCGTAGAAAGGGATGAGTTCGGAAGACAAGTTCCGTCTTGAAGGCCACGCAGATGTGACGTATGCCATGGCAGCAGACAAGACCGAGTCATTGGCTGTAGCTTCTTGAAGTTGGAGCTTGGTGATGCATTCGTTCTGCAATGCAATGAAGGAAATTATTTCCTCGTCAAATTCGGTACCACCTTCATCCTCAGGCTGAGGAAGGCGAGAAAGCGCGTCGGCGACCTGATTTTCTGCTCCGCGTTGAATCTCGACTTGAAAGTTGTAGCAGAGGAGACGGGTCGACCATCTCGTAATTCGGAGGGGCCGATGGCCTGTACCCCGTGTTGCTAGCAGCGTCATTAAGGCTTGATGATCCGTCCGAAGGGTGAAACGGCGGCCCCACAGGTAGTTGTGCCACCGGTCACATGCCCACAGGCATGCCAGTGCTTCTCTTTCACCCACCGAATACTTTCTGTCTGATGCTGTTAGTGTGCGAGAGGCGAAAGCGATGGTCTGAACTTCATTCCCATTGCGCTGCTGGAGCACGGCACCAAGCCCGTATCCAGACGCATCGGTGGATACGATTATGGGAAGACTGGGGTCAAACATCTTCAGAACCCTTGCTGAAGATAGCATTGTTTTGATTTTCTTGAAGCTGGTGTCAGCTTCGGTATCCCAAATGAATGGAATGTCTTTTCTCAAGAACTTGCGCAGGGGCTCTACTTCTGCGGCTAGACGAGGAACAAAACGGCTGTAGTATTCTACCATCCCATGGAATGATCGGAGTTGCGAAATGTCTGTTGGGATGGAGCTCGTTGATGACGTCTATCTTTTGTTTAAGTGGGGCGATTCCTTCGCCGCTGACATGATGGCCTAAAAATGAAAGTTCGGAAACGTCAAAAACGCACTTGTTGTTAAGTTTGAGTCCACTATCAGCGATTCGCTGGAGGACATGGCGCAATCGCTCCAGGTGTTCTTCTCTAGTCCTACCAAAGACTATGACGTCGTCCAGGTAAAACAAGACCCCTTCGCATCCTTCTAGAATCGTTGCCATCATCTGCTGGAAGGTAGCTGGAGCAGAAGCGAGACCGAAACAAACTCTCTTGAAACAGAATAAGCCTTCGTGCGTTATAAACGCAGTTAAGTCTCGGCTGTCAGGGTGAAGTGTGACCTGATGGTAAGCTGACGCCAAGTCCAATTTGGAGAAACGTCTCGCGCCATGCAGCGCATTCAGAAGCTCCTCAACATGAGGAAGAGGGTAACTGTCAATAACGACAGCCTTATTAGCTTCCCGAAGGTCCACACACATCCGAATTGATCCATCTTTCTTTTGGACCACAACAATGGGTGAAACCCATTCAGAGGCACTTATGCGCTCAATTACTCCCGCTGCCTCAAGGCGCTTGATTTCTTCGGTCACAGGCTTCCGCGCCATCAATGGAATGCGACGCATTTTATGCCGCACGGGCTGCACTGATTTTCGGACCTTCACCTTGTGAGTGTAGTCCTTCACGTGGCCCAGCTCGGGAGAGAAGAGGTGACTGTATTCCTTCAAGGACGTTGGAAGGCTCGGTAATGCTGGTGGGAGTCTCGCCATGTTCTCACGGCCTGGAGGAGCAACTTGTGTCAGAAGTCCATCGGACGTAGCTGCAGATTCCTGGGGTTGAAGACAGGACATCCACGCAGCCTCGATGGAGTCCGACGACACGTCTCGCTCTGAGGCCCGTGCAGGTACAGTTGTAGGCAGTGTCGTCCGCTTGTCGTGATGTTCAGGAGCTCCTGTCGAGCTGTGATCCGAAGATGATGGGTCAAAAGGCACGACACTCTCAGAGCTCTGTTCGGAGGCCTCTGTTGAGTTCTCAGTTTCCGTATAGAGGCAGCTCATTGTTGATCCTTGAATCTGAAGATTCAGAGCTTTTACGGCATCCATTTCCAACAACGATGTGCCGGTATTCGCTATATAAAACACAATCCTGGCTGAACGCTCCTTGAACGTGACTGTTGCGTTGAACGCTCCCAGGACTTCAATACGTTGCCGGGAGTAGTTGAGGAGAGTTAACGGCGGTGGGATAATCTTTGCGTCATTTCTGAAAAACTTTTGAAAGACTTCCTTTTCGACGATGGACACTGACGAGCCGGTATCCAAGAGGAACGTAAGTGGTCTACCGTAGACACTTACGTTGATGTAAATTCCCATCCGGGAAGGCGTAGCTACATGGCAAACCTGTGTCTCGTCATCCTCTTCGTCGGAAAAGATTTCGTGGATTCGCACGTGACTTTGACGGTGGACAGGTCGGTGCCTGCTGCGGCACACGCGCTGGAAGTGTCCGATCCGGCCGCAACCGTTGCAAGTCTTTCCTCGTGCTGGACACGTGTCGTAGCTCTGACAGCGGTCCACCCCGAATCCACAATTTGCACATGATCGACCGTCGCGATAGGTTTCGCGCCGCTTAGGTGTTCGGGCTTGAAATGCTCGGCGCGGCTGTCCGAACGCAGTGGATGGAGTCGATTGCTGGTCGTTGTACCTCGGAGCGCGATAGTCAGATCTACTTTTGGCAAAAGGGACGCACTCACGTGATTCTTGCTGAAATTGCGAGCTGTGCCGGTCGCCGTGACGCGGTGGAAAGTTCTGCCCCGCTAATTGACGGCAGGACGAAGCTCCACGTGAAGGTCGGTAGTCGACGGACTGGGCGGCATGCGTGACGTTGCATGTGAGTTGCTTTTCTGTAGTCACGGTTATCTCTTTGGCTTCGGCCTTGACTCTTTCGATGTTCAGGACGATTTTCACCACTTGCTCGAAGGGAAGGGTGCTATCCAGGAGCAGCCGTTCTCGAATTGTAGTAGATAGCACTCCAGCCGTGAACTGTTCCCGGATGTTTTCGTCCTGTTGCGAACCGAAGTTGGCCGGAACTGCCATGTCTCGAAGCGCGGTCAAGTAATCAGACAAGGATTCTCCAGGCTGTTGATGGCGCCGTCGGAAGCGGTGACGCTCCAGGCTGACGTCGCACGACCTCTTGAAGTGAGCGCTGAGGGCGTCGACAGCCTCTTGGTAGACGTTCGTTGTC